>JAITYZ010003600.1:0-13426 GCA_027744595.1 Paronellides praefectus
TATAATTTCGGTTACGTAATCAGCGTTTACCGTCGCGATACAAAATGCCAGACTCAGCCTATGGAATTTTAAAGGTGAGAAGCAAATTGACGTGTTCACATTCCCTATTTGTGATCCACATGTTGTTGGTGTAATAATATGGCAACGTCAAAAGCTAACATGAAAAGTAATTCAACGTCTGTTTCCTTTACATCATGTGTCACATTTAGCGCCATAATTCCTTTTGTATAATTTTAATACGAACGTTTGAATACATACTTATCTGTTTATTGTGATGCTGAGTATGCGTGCTGCGCTTTCCTTATCTTAGTATCTTATCATTGCCGGTTTCATCATAGTTAAAGAGGAAAGCCTCCTTCTGTAAACAGAATGCATTTCCATCATTTACGAATAGGTAATAGAAACCCCAGTTGTATTGGTAAATTCAATTAACACAAAATCGCACGCTGAATATTTTAAACAAGCTATACATATGATAAACATTATACAATATACAACATAGATGGCTATGAAACGACGGCAAATAATAGAATCCCAGACATAATAAATGTTTTTACGAAACACTAATTGAATGAACCGGTTTTTAAAAAACATTTCTTGGTTTAGCCAGACAATAATGCATTTTTGCATTTCACTGAAAGTCTAAACAGCATCTCTATAGCAGACTTGATAGTGGAACGTGGCGACTACAATCGACATACAAAATGCTCTAAGGTTTGACGGGCTTTCTTTGAATGAATTTTTGCAACAAGCCACAGTATCCATTTATCCCGTACTATTGCCTTATTCCCAGATTTCATGCATTAATGCATGCCTCCTGTTGCATGTTTCGAGAAGATTGTCCAGAAAATCCTTGTGAAAGGAGAATCACACATATCTCCTTTATGGAAACGTATTTATAACTAACCCCGAAATTCTACCGTGTTTTGTGCAAAATTCTAACAGTTTCTCCAACGAAATGTAATATCACGAGTGGTAAAAGTAAGTACGTAGAACACGGGATAATGATTCAGTACAGTGTTTTCATTAAACTGAGATGACATGGCAGTGTCTCTGTCTTGCTTGAGTATTCACACTCACAAGTTAGCGAAAATAGTTTTTGGTTAAGTTTAGATATCATTTTACCCCGTTTCTCTCGTGTTTCTGATGTAACCAAGATTCTGGTCCTAAAAGACCAACAACAATAATAAGAGCAGAATTGGAGAACGCTACCAATTTTGGTGAAAAATAAAATACGACCATGGAAAATAAAAGGAAAGTCTTTGTTACAACATCAATATATTAGTTTTACAACAAAAGAAATGCGAGTACGCTAGCTACTAGGACGAAATGCACGGAAAAACAAAAACCTTGCTTAGTGAATTTCTCTCTCGTATTTTAAAGCAGCATTACGCTTTCACGCACATCACATCTTGTATACACACCCGTGCAGAATAGCAGATTTGAAGAGGAAAGAAACCCGGGCAGTAAGGTGAACCAAACATCGGAGACAAGACGTAAGAAGACAGCCCAGCTAAGCAAGTATCAGCAGTAGCAGTAGCGAGAGTGAAAACAGGAATAAAATCCTGAAAGCTTCGACGGAACTGCATTAGTCGAGCCACTTCTGTGCTAGAGACACTTTCGCCTCCTTCTTTCTCTGGGTCCTATTCTCAATCTTTACTATTTCCTGTTGCGAAAGCAACAACTGTGTCCTGTGTGCTGTCTTTTTTAACAAATAAAAGACCAAACAGAAAAAAAAGGAAAAGCAAGCTTTTCCACATTCTTGCAAGTTAAGCAATGTTATTCTCAATCGAATATATACCAAGTCAACACGAATTCAATCACACAAAACTCCGGAGTACAACGTCACTTTTTCTTGTCATGTAAGCAAGTGAAATAGTCGATTGTCATTACATTTTTTTCTTTGCAAAGCAGCAATAATTGTTATTGCTGCATTCAGTTATTTTCTTTAAAAAATAAAATACAACTAACAAAACAGCCAAGCAAATGTTACGGCTGCAATCATTTTGAATCTTTTCTTTCTTCATGTATGCAAGCTTTTTATCTTTTCAAATTGCAATATCACATTCACCTTTCTTAAAGAATACTTTGACTTTTTTTTCCTTTTTCTACATAATATATCCTTCACTAAAAAGCACAAGTTTTCTACCCTCACAATAGTTTTTTAAAATAAAACAAGTCTGTTTTAAAAGCAAAAGAAAACACCATTAAAAAGAGCGTGTAAAAATAGGAAAAATTGCGACCCATTTTTTACATACTTTTTTTCCTGTCGTTTATAAAAAGGGACAAAATAACAAAAGAAAAAGAAGGTTTAGAGAAAAAAGCACACGTGCTTGTGTTGTACTTGGTTATATCACAATTTAGTTTATCTACGAACGGGCCTTCTGTGTTTTTGCATCAGACACTTTAAGATTGAGTGAATAAAAAAGGAAAAATATAAACAAAAAATTAAAGAAAAAAATCCCAACAACAACACAATAAGCTTTGTCATTTTTAGAAAAAGAGTAAGCAGCATTACAAAATATAATTTTTTTACTGTTTGTGACTGCATATTATATACTTTGTTGCCACGAAAATAAAAATTGTTTTATGTTCCTAATCTGTTTTGTCATTCTTATCATCTCATTTTGATAACAAAGTTTCATAACTTATTCGTAATTATTCAGCAGGTTACACAACGCAAAATAAGAAGAGTAGCAATCATCATCTTTCAACAGCAGCATCGTGGATTCACATCACAACATACAAAATTCATCACATGGGCGTCTTGAGCCGTAGTTTTAATTTGACGTCTTTGCTATATACACCAACCAAACACCGCTTGAAGCGTACTATACTTACTTGCTCACTTGTGATATTTTGAGCTAGTATCATGTTACCCCGTCACCTATGTGAAAAAACCAGTGTAAAGGAATGGATAAAATGGGCTGCTGGCCCTGTTAACATTATTGAATTGCTTCAACGAGGCGTAGTAATAATAACTCCACGATGATAAATGTCAATAATAAACATTTTTCAAAATTGGGAGAAAAACTAGTGAACGTTAGTTTGTGTGAACTGTGCCTGGCTGATTGCAAATAAACTCCTTAAATAAGAAAGTTGTCCAAGGTGAATCCATTGACGTTTTGCCTTGTTGAAATTTTTTCCTTGTTTGTTATTGTGCTGGCATTTACTACTGACTTATAACATCATCAAGTTATTCACATTTTTTTGTGACTCAATACAATTCATCATCATCGTCGTTTCTTCACGTTTTGATCATTATATAGGTATATATATATATATGTCGAAAAAAGACATACATAATGTGGATTGGCGTGTGGGCAGAATAAAAATGTGTTGTAAGATTAACGACAAGAATGTGCACTGTTTGCTGCTATGAATGACGGTAGTGGTGATCCTGGAGGCGTCGTTCTTTATGGGTGTATACCCATACTTACCTAATAATACACGTCTTGACATTATATCTATGCATGTAGATTTCTTTCCCATTTGTAAATGATAAAATATCCAATAAGAAAAAAACTAGTAAACACCTAATTCATATTCAATATGTGTGAGAACAACGGAAATGTTTCAAAACTTTTCTTAATACAATATCTCTTATATAAATACCTTTTGGGAAATGCCATAATTTTTTGTTCTTGAAGATTGGTACAAGACAAGCTTAGGTTTACACTATAGTGACTAGTGTCTCAAGTTGAGACTCTCAACAAAAATAATATGTAAGATGCTTACAAGTAGAAACTCAACTCTTACTCAAGATAATGAGCTACTGCTGATCGGGTAAAACTCATCAACCTCTCATTTATACTCCCCTGTAACAACAGTATACAATCTTGAAGAAACTCATATAGGTAATATTATGGATCAGTCAGCCAAGTTTAATTGTCATGTTAAATTTGTTTGTCTTATTGCACAACGACAACATTTGTACACAACAGCAGCAGTTTCAAGTCTTCAACTTTCAAGATTAATTTTCGTCTTCAAGGAAAAGCTTTTCATTGAAAATACACTAACAGTTTGAATGAAACAACAGATGACTTAGTTAATGGAACAAAATGTTGCTAGTTTTGTGCATAATAATGCAAGTTACAATATAACGTAAGAACAAAAGAGAACTAATACAGCGAGAGGCTGGAACAGATTTCCTGCTCACGAAAATAGTTTCCTGTATTTCTACAAAAATAAGTTTTTATTTTGAACATGTAAAAATACTGCTAAATAGCTTTCCCTTCTCAAAGACTTGCCTAAAGAAACTTGTTGTTGTTGAAATGAGTGAGAATTGTGTAATCTTTCGATGCGCATTGTTTGTGCAGCAATCAACATTTTAACTATTCAGAGTTTCGTGAATTAACATTTTAACAATAGTACTCCAGAGACGAAAACTTTAAATGATATTTATTGTTATTCTCGCAGAGACGAGTATGCGCATTTTCATTGATGTTTAGTAGGAAATGAAAATCCACCAACTCACTCATCCTAATTTTCATACTTTGCTGAACTTGCATTTTGCTTGGACCCTTCACGTCTCCATTCACTCCGCTCAATAGCACTGAAGAGTCAACAGCCCATCACGGAGTACTTTTGCTTCACTTGAGATTCAATATTATGGAGAAAATGGATAGAAGTCGGATTTAAGCTCCCTTTCCTTCAGTTTTCCAGCACCTGTAACAACGAGCCTATATCATCTCCAAGAGCGAGACTTGTTAGATGTGTGCATAAGACAGCCCTATCTGCATCATTTATCAAAAATAAGGAATAGGTGTAGTCCACTTGTTGTGGTGACAAGTGCATACATCAAAAATTTAACAACAGGACAAAGAAGTCAGCCAGCGTATTATACACACCCATAGGTAGATACGTCAGCGAGCGTATTTGCGGTTCACACAGCACAACAAGCGTCCTTTGAGACTATCTCTCCATTTTTATTATCTACCATAATCTTCCTCCTAGACTCTCCACTAGTATACACGTCTACCCGACATCCGGGACTTATTGTCAGCGAGTAGCAGTGTGACATCAGCTGCAACTTACATGATAATGGATTACTCCAACAGGTAAGGAATTGCTATTTAAGAAGCCAATAATAAATGCACACACCTTCAATAAGTGGGTGAGACGAACTTGAGGAAGTTTGTTGTAATAAGAAATGAGCCCCTTTTTGGCTTTGCTCGCTGCTCTTTATCTTATTTTTCTCCTGTTGTTGCTCTACTTCAATATTTTGTGTAGGCTAGACAATATGTGTTTATGTTTTTATTATGTTTACTTTATCTTTTTATCTTTTATTTATGTATTGCTAAATTGCTTTTTTGAAATTTTGTTGGCATCCAAATTCCAATTATGAAATGTGTGTACTTAGAAGAAATTCAATGTTGAGTCTACACATAGATTAAAAAGAATGTTTGAAAATATTTACTAATTAATGTTTCAAGGTCGACAGAAGCCACTAAATATGCCCTGTGGCCTCCGTTGATTGCATTGGCAGCATATATATACATACACAGTGTGTATTACACACATACACAAATACATACCTTATACCTTTGTGTTGTGTAAACTAGAAACAAAATAGCGTAGGAGTGGCGGTTGATGTTTATGGAAGGCTGAAGAGTATTACTATATGCTTTATAACTTACTGTTACCTTGAGAGGAACCAACAACACAAGAGAAAGTAATGACATTTTCCTCTTTCACAAGCACTATCACACTCCACCATATTATCTCCATTGTCAGAAGCATAATGCATAATGAATCAGAGAAAATGATGAGTATGTAAATAACATGATTTTTATTTTACTATTTTCACCCTACTTATATTATCCTTCTCAATCCTTTCTGTTGTTGAAGTGTATTGTAAACGACAAAGGTGGTGCTAAACACTTTCATCACTATATATTATCCAGTCTTTGACAGAATCAACTTTTGTCTTGCATTGGCATTCAAGATATGCAGAATAAAATATTTGTGTAACCACATGCAACTAATACAAGCTTACTCCTTTTATTGGCATTAATTGGCGGTTTAGGAATGTACATTTTCACGTCGTCACATCATCGGATATGTACAGGCGCTGATGATAAAAAACGCTACTTTTGCTGATGTAAAAATTCCATTCATAAGCTAGTAACAAAGGCATACAGTTTATAAGTGAATACGTACAATAATAATGGCATACTGTATCGCTCGTGAAAAATTTCAATATTTATTTTGATAGGATAACGAATCAGATTAAATAGAAGGATGCCACATTTTGTCGAGTAGCCAAGTTTGTTTGACGAGTAAATATATATTTATATTTCCGTTTTCGTTGTTGCACAATGTTTGTTCCAGAAAAACACATTTTTTTGCTAATGCGTGGAATACATATCCACCGTCATCATCATAATATATGGATATTGTGCACCCATTAAGGTTTCAACTCAATGCGTTTTAGTACTTGGCTTGACAGCTCAAGAATCACTGCGTTTCCTACATTTCGTCTGAGATGGCGAGGCTGTTAAGGAATGATGCTGATGATAGCTACGACACTTTTGATTGTCCAAGTTTCAGCCAAGTGTAGTATTTATCGCGTGCACTATTACACCACATCTCTTTTTTTTATCTTTTGTTGTGCACATTGGCAATATATACTGAAAACGAGCTATTTACTTAGATGCTGCATGTATGATTTGTTGTTGTTAGTGGGCATTGTTACTGCTCAATTGAGTGTTACATGTTGCACCATTTTTGTCATGTTCGCTCAACAAATGCTCGATATAATAGTCTACCAGTATCCTCTCATCATTGCTACACACACTACAAACATACTTGGATAATTGTTTTTGTGTGTATTGTGATTCTCCGTTTTAGCGTTGGTATATTTATAGTGCAGTTTGCCTAGTCATGACTATTTTCGCTTTAATGATCTCCACGGACTTAATGGTCTCTGAATATGAGCACTGAGCACTAACGAGAAAATCCTCAACTGTGTATCCCGGTATGTATTATTTGTATTTTCGGTGAACTGTTGACTTTGCAACTTTGCAATTCATGTAATATTCAAAGGATTCTGGATTGTAAAGTATTTTTTGTCCAATTTCACTTTTTTCATGTATGTACGACTATTGTCATCTCAAAAGGTATTTTTGTGCCATTGCTATGTGAGTATAAGTACCTTATGTATATATGCATTATACTTAACTTAAAACACACTTTAGCTGCACACAAAATCATGGCCAAAGTTTTAATAAACCATTATAATTAAATAAAATGGAAGCACAGGAATCAGGAGATGAAACAAAATTACCTGCATTTACCCTGAAAATAGTTTGTTTAACATTTTAGGATTCCAAAAGTCTGCGGTAGGGGCATAATGCAACATACGTGTATTTACATGTACTACAATATTATTACATAGGTTTGTATTTACTCGTATACTGTGATGAATTTTTCCTAGAAAACCGCTGGGCTTTGCTCATTCCTGAATAAAATGCATACTCGTATGTATTTACTATTTCTGTAATTCTGTACTGTGTTCACTCTTCCCCAGTTTTACATGGAAATAGTGGAATTAAATCGTTAATCCCGTGGACAACTCACAACTCATTTTTTTACCTTTTAAGCCTAACAATGGACCAGCTGCTTCATCACTGTGCGAATCTGACACATATTCAAACGATCTCCTTTTAAAGCGGTTGCCGTTGTAGTAGTTCTCTGTTGTCTTATGAATTAGCTTTTTGTCTCTGTGAATTACTCTGGAGCTTAATAGGTTTTGTTGAACATGGTTTACTTAAACTCTCTCTACGCAGTACTGGTAGTGCCTACCTTTAACGAGCACATGAGGTAGGATTTACAAAAAAAGATGTTGATAAGGATGGAAAATAACAATTTAGCTTTGTAGTCTCCTGCGTTATCATATAACCACATGAACATATTCTAAAAGTCAGGAAGTACATACACGTATGCCACACTATTTCCCGTAATGCATATATTTTTGTGTGTATTACAAGCAGGTTATTTGTCCTGTGTCCTATTGGACTGGAATTGGCATCGTCCTAAAAACATAAATGAAACTTGATACAAACCTTTGGTAGTTTGCTGTCCACTCTTTCCTTTTATTTATTTTCCTTAGTTTGCTCATAAACAGTATTACCATAGCTTGTAAGCACATTTTTGAATGCTGTAATAAACGGAGTTAGAGTATTCACGTAGGCAAGTACACATTTATTTTCGGGTCATTTATCTATATCCAAAGAGCAGAAAGCAAGTCAAAAACACGTAATAACGTCGATGTCCTTCGTCAAATTAAGCTGGTTGGATATCATTAAATACCAAAATTGTTGTCATTTTTTAAGATTACCAAGTTTGTCCATCTGTCTGCCAGCTATAATCCCGTTGTACGACAATATACAATATTAATTTGAAATGTCCCACTTTTGCTGCGTGCATAAACTGTATAAGATATATTTATTTTTTTATTAAGGCATTTTCCAGGCTACCTAATTTAAGTGGTAAATTTTAGGAAATATAAAAGACTTTTGCAGTTACACCCGCAATTGCTCTACCTATGCTTCTACTTAGCTCTATAAACGTTTTACTAAACCGTTATTGTTGCTGCTCCGTTCCGATCACAGCACAGTAAAAGATAATCATTGATTTTGCTAGTCGGTTGAAGCCCCTACTCTGAAGTTAGCAACAGTAACCACCGGAATCTTTATGCATTCAGTGATGGGATTTGGAAGGCAATGCTGGTCGTCCAACATTAGTTCCTCTGTCAATCTTAGTTTATCTCAGGATCGCACATGTAGAGCACGACAGTTGCTGCTGGTTATATAGCAATGATTTCCAGAATAGAAGGGTACAATATCTCACAAATCCGGTCCAGGTCTATTGAGGAAGGAATAGGAATAGTGCAGCATTATTCGTTCAGCTGTAAATACAGTCAAAGAAAGAAAATATTTCAAGCTTAAAATTTATATCAATGATGTTTTTAGAGGGTAAAAAGACACCAGAAACCTATGTAGATATTGAGACGCAAAAAATAGGAGGAAAAGTGTGAATCTAGTCACAATGCCTCAGACAAGATAGGTAAAGTAAATATTCCACGTTGCTTTTCACCCCAGAGCTATTTGAGTATCGACTGTCCTGGGATATTATGCTGCTTCCAGTAGCCGAAATAAAATTAAACAGTTCTTGGGATTGATATTGATGTAAGCTGCTTTAACATGTCTCAGATAAATATTTGAATCGGTACGAAGGTTGTATTTCGAAAACCTTTGTAGTAGTAGCCAATATAGAAACAATGGGACTGGGAATGTTGATGATTATAAGCCCATAATAAAGTGTTGTACGTCTCCGAATCCCCAGAGGCAGTATTATGCTCACGATATACATTTTATAGTATAGTATATAGTTGTTATAGTATAGCAAATGGTTTAAGAAAGAATAAAGTTTTACTCCTTTATTTTAAGAATGATGATGATTGATGATATTTAGTATTAAATGTAAAGAATACTTCCAATTAAAGTGTCTGCTTCTAATGATTTGGGCCTGTCTAGCTGTTAAGTTACTTCCAGACTGCTTTACATTAATATCTATTAGATATTATCTAATATAATACATGTATCTATCATGTTATAAGTATCATTGTTCACTGAACAGTGTTCAGTTGCATAATCTGCCGAACAAGACAAAAAAATGATGGTCAGGTATTTTGCAATGTAAAATTAATTTGAACGTTGCAATGTTAGCATACACAATTTTATTATACAACAACCAAAATACAGGCTATAGTGTGTATCCACGAAATAAATTATGCAAGCGTAATGTTTAAGTAAGTACGTACACGTAAGTACCCCTATAAGAGCATACTAGAGATTGCATGATTGGCATGAACATTGATATGACGCCAGACGCAATCAACACCGCGCCACCGGAAGACGACATTTGACACTACTCATATAATAAATTCTAAACACAAAGTGGCATAGTGTACATGTGCACATTTTTATACTAGTAAGTAGGTATAGCGCAAAACGGGAATTATATTTATGTATGTATAATGTGTACTACACAATGCACACGCGTATCAAGTATATATGCGCAAAATATACTCGTCGTTTTCACTCTGAAAAACATCCGATTCGGAATTCCTGCCTACACAATTTTTTTTATGATATTATGTTGTATTTTTGCAAAACACTGATGATTGTGATGATAGCCCAACGTGTAATCAAAATAAACAAGTTGCAGAGTCCAACAGACTGCGAATGAGCTAAATGGCTGCTGATGGGCTATGATATTGGTTATATGAAATGACGGCAGTCGTCTGATGTTCTTACTTGGTTGGTGTACTGCATGCTGAAATACTTTCATCTTTCCAAAAAACGAAAATCGTCACAAGGAAGCGGAATAAAATAAACAAGAAAGTATACTGGCTGGGTTAAATAAAAGTGCTTTGTCCACAGTAATATATAAAATTTATATTATAAATAGGTTTTAAAGCAGTCAGAACAACAAAAGAAACGTCCTACAAATTTTTAGCTGATGAGACATTATTAGCAGTGTAGTGTAGTAGATAAGTTTTGATCAATAAGTACGTTCCATATATATTTACATATGTGCATAATGTTTCCCTTTTTCTTGAATGAGTCGGAAACATTTTCCCATGAGACTGTCGCCAGAGGTTGCATGCATACATAATAAAATTTTCCAGCAGGTTTTTCTTTCTAATGTTTCGCTACTCAAAGTGAACTCACTAAATAAATGAATACGTAGTGGCAGTGTGGAGTGTGGACTCAGCAAAGGTTCTGCAACAAACTGCAGTGTCCCTAACGTTTTTACAAAGCACGTTCAAATTTCGTTCCTTTGATCTAACCATCTAACCATAAAAGGAGAGATAATATGGCGTATGTAGTTTCAGTTGTTACTGTTTACTTTTGTTGCTGTTTCTGATGCTGCTTTCTCTTCTTTTCTTTTATTTTGCCTCCGGAGCAATTTAGTTGCACACACATTTCCTTAAGTCAGGGTTCAGAAAATGCGGACAAAAAATCACTTTTCTTTGTAGCTGGGAATTTCTTTGTACAAGCTTCACCAAGAACCGGATGGTCTTTCAGTCAGACATTCCATACATTTTACTTGTAATAACACATGGTATTTTTGTACAAGGAGCGGAAAATAGGGATAGGCGGAGAACACGATGAGGAGAGCTAAAATAAAATAAAAAAACTACGGAAATAACAATGGGAGATGCTTAGACAGGTACATTTTACCAATAGCAAGGAGTATTTTTCTACAAGTGGAACCCCCTAAAAATACAATATGTATTCCACCAATTCATCTGACAATGCATTATTTAGAACATACAACTTTTGATGGAATCAACCTGAAAAACAAGAAAACATTTGTTGGTGCACGACGTATGTATTTACATACATACAAAAAAAACTTTTCGCGTGCAAAATTTGTACATTTTTAATTTTCTACGCGAAACGTGACACTTGCAACATTGCAACATGACGCTTTGTTTACGGTTTAAATTTTACCAGTCTAAAATATTCATTAAGTATTAGCCTGTCTGTCTAGCCTCTATTCAAACGTGTTTGTATTACAATGCGCTATAATTTAGATAAAACACTTCAAATCATTTATATGAGTTTAGGTATGCGTTAAAAGACATGCATATAATATATGGATATACTTATGAGTCATAGTAAAAATAGCTTGCCTTGGTCATCAATCATTTCACAAACCACATTGTTTATTTATTTTCTTTTTTTCTTCAAGAACTTATTTTCTCTCATGGCACCTACATAACATACTTATGCCCAACACAGCAAGGAAAAATCAGGAATTCTAAAGAAACAAATACTTTTTTGTGTAAGACACAAACCTAATAATAATTATAATTATCATAATAAACAGCCACGTCAAAGTCAGTAGATTACGAGAACTTTAGTTAAAGTATTTACATATGACAATTGGAACGACCTTCTTGGAAAAAGAAGCTAACGCCTCATTGCACTAATCTTCAATTTCTGTGATTTACTTGATATGAGCATATTATCTCGGTTTTAGTTGTCCATTCCACTTGCATCTTTTTAATCACATTCTGCAAACCTGATTATAGTGATTATAGTATTTATAACATTTGCTGTTTTATAATTTTTTCCTCAACTAATTATATGGATTGGCAAAATTTATAATTCAATAATTTTAATACAAAAAAAATCCAAACAAAATCCTTTTGTTTTGAATAAAGAAAAAAATTGTATAAATAAACATATCAGTTATCTTCTTTTTTTGAAATGTTAGTTATAGGGCTGTGGTTGTGGTACGTCAATGTCTTCTCAAATTTTGTAAAGCATATACAAAACATATGTATTATGCATTTTATATATCACACTTTGAGTGCATGCAAGCAAAAGTTTTGGCTCATGAACTGAACGACAACTTCATTAATTATTTATTATATTCTGGCTATTGCTGTTGTTGAATTTGTAAAGGATCATGATATTATACAAATGTGGAAATAAAAACGAATGGGATTTCCTAAGATGTCATTATCACACTACATAAAACCATTTTCCTGAGAAGGATGATCAATTTGAAAAATATTCGGATTAAATATTCCTAATTATGTTAATTCAATGCAAATATAATCAGAAATTTCAAGAGCTAGTTGCGTTTTGGTTTAAGTAACCTCTCATTTCGTAAGTTCGCACTTGGGAAATCTGAGGTCATTCTTCGAGAAGTCAATCAAACCTTGAACTTTGTTTCAACTCACACTCTGTTCTTGCCAAATTTTGATTTCAAATTCGTTTTTATTAATGGTAAGACTATATCGTTGGTATTCATTTCAAAGGGACCGCGTAACGATTGATGATTGATCGATTTCTGCAGTATGTAATTGTCCTCCGAAGGATGTAATATTTGGATTGACAAAATAATGCTTTCGTATTTTTCCTTGACGTTGTTCTCGTTTTTTAAAACCTTTATCCTTTGGTGAAAGAGAAGCTGACCAAAATCAAGGCCGGGATATTATCCAGCATCAGCAAAAGTCAGCAGTCAAATCATGAAAGGTTTTTCGCTCATTTATGAGGCGCACGTACGTTGTTTTTCGATGGCAAAGTGACAATACAAACGACCTTGCTCTTGATTTTGCAAGGCAGTTGCTTGATTTGTATGTTTTATTCATGTCATTTGCACAAAGAAATGTTCCAAATATACTCACTAAAGGCAATTTTACAGAGACAAAAAATTTCTTGATGTCATTTTCAGCACGAATGTTTTTTTTGTCACACATTTGACGCAAATACTCTTCCCGACTTTTCTTTTGTTGCATAAACAGGATTTATTTTTGTATGCATTATTCATGGTTCTAAAAACAATAATGGAATTTGAGACACGTTTGTGTTTATGCATGTGATGATGATGATGACTATGA
>JAITYZ010003601.1:0-16285 GCA_027744595.1 Paronellides praefectus
CTTTTAAATATTATACAGATTGCAATTTGTAATTGGTTTGCTCAACTGGATGACTACTGTCGTATCAGCTGTAAATTTGATTATAGGAAAATATAAAAAGCGACGTGAGCATCGGACAATGAAATATATTTAGCTTGTCAAAAATGTTGCTTGCAACAGATCTGATGAGTGACCGACAACTCTATCAAAAAAAAATATCAAGATATTATTATGTCTTGTTGCCCACACCCAAAACGCAGCGGTGCTGAAGGTTTTTTGGTGACGCCGGGACGGTTATATGTGAAATGTGAGTGTGATGATGATGATGATGCCTTTATTCTATGTATCATCTTCATCCATTATTCATACCACACCATGTGTCATTTGGCCCCAAGAGAATTATGATGACGATAGTCTCTTTAAGCAACAATGCCATTGCTGAAGTTATATCTACTGCAAGTAAAATAACGGCCTAATGTTCATCTACAAACTTTTTTTTATTTTATTTTAAAATACGAATGACAAAATGTTAATAAAATCATGGCTTTATGGCAATGACGTTTTTGTTCATGTAAAAAAATATATAGGTATTTTTTGTGGAACAAAAGGAGTGCGTGATCTGATCCTGGATACTATTGTTCATGTTTACTTCCATCAAATGACCAGGCGAGGAAAGAGAATTGAAATCAAAATTGAAGAAAGTATTTTGTAGGGTTTATTCGTAGTAAACTAAAGTAAATATTGTTCCAAAAAGAAAAAAAAATTGTTCCTCGACCAGCAGCAGCGGTGGTGGTGGTGGTGGCGGTAATGCAAAGAAACACAATTTTTCTTTGCAAAGTAAAGCAAATACTTGTTAGGAAAGTTGTTTTCACACAAAGTACAAAATTGAACATCGTCATCATCAGCGTTGATAACAAGTTATGTGCTGAGTCAGGAGAATCAGCTTACAAGATGTACATATTACATAATATACATAGTGTTTCATAACAGAAGAGGGGGAGGATGGGAAGGATATTTTCATGACAAAGTTTAAAAAAAACAGTTTCATTGCTTTAACAAGCATTATTGGATGAATATCGCACAAAAATTCAACGCTGCCACATATGTACGATATTTTCGATCAGAGTCTCTTAGGAATTCACCCGTAAGGTCCATGATAATTTTTGAGAAGGTATATAAGCGTCGTCATAGCACTCTTCTCCCACTTGAATGACTACTACTCCTGCTCTTTAGAGTCATCGACATCGTGTGAGAGTGTACACACACACAACCACTCTATATTTTTATTCAATTTCAATGAATGAAAGCACAATCGTTATCTCGAGGGGTGATGGGAGCACTTATTTTTTTTATACTTTCAAAGTATAACAATGTTATTCTAGGACGCCAGAGAACCCAACCAGGCGTTATTCACGAAGGGACAGTGTCCGTGGAAGAAGAAGAAAAAAAGTTGTATTGCAACGATTACGACTTGGCATCCGCTCCAGTCGTTTTGCGCATTTTTCTCTCGGAATTGTTGTGTAAATAGGGTCACAGCGAGGTATTTTAGTGACAACAAAGCTCGTGTGTTTTGAGTTAGCCCACTCATACAAACACATGAGTGAAGGGGCATCTCTTAAAACATAAAAGAAAGAATGCTTGGTGATATATTTATATATTTTTTAGACAGTAGGTAAAAAGCGGTTACAACATAATTCCCCCTAATGATACGGCCAACGGTAGATATTAGTAAGAAGTGGGAGCTGGTTGATTCGTGGGTGTATATGGTATTCTGCCCGTGTACACCTGGTTGACCGTATTTTACTCTGTTCTCCAATGGATACTAAAAGTATTCTTGAAATCTAAGATAATCTCTGGTAATTATTCAGCCTGATCACATTTCAAATGTTAATGGCAATGCGATACATAAGATTACATGTTGAAAATTTTCTTTTCGCCACCACAGGAGTGTCCCATTACCCCATACCATCTCATTTGCAAAGTATTTCTCGAGCATGTGGTTATGCTTTCGCTACTTTCATACTCCATGTTAGCAACGTTTACTAAGATGGCCCATGGGCTTCAGTTTTGGTTCCAAGTATTATTATTTTTTTATTCAGGAAAAGAAAACCTACATAAATTCATATGTATGCCCGTGTTTTATGTATACCCGTTTTCACTAAATTTTGTATGTTTCTAATATTAGAAACTGAAAAACATCATCATTTCATCTTTTTGGCCTAAATACCTAATACATTTCAAATAACATTTATGTCAAAAACCTTCATATCCACCTTTTTTTACTCCTCTTCAACAATCTCATTTTTTCGCAATTGCAATTTGCCGAAGCAAAAAGGAGAGAAAAAATTGCTACGAAATTGTAGCAAAAAAAGGAGTCAAATCTCGGATTCATATATTACATACATACAATACAGAGTGGCCACTCGCACTCTAACAAATAATAATATTTAGCACAGACTGTGCTGCACAGTTAAAAGGGAATAAAGTATGATCGTTGTTATATTTGACACTTATATGCAAGTCTATCAACAGAGAGTACCAGCAGAACTAACTCTTTTTGTCAAAATATAACAAGCCCGAAAACAATTTTTTTTTCTCTACTATAACCCAGCAAACAACACACACAGTTTTTTGTGTTTGTATTTATGTCTGAACCAATAAAAGTATCATGGATGTCAAAAGGCTATGAAATACTGTGACATTACTTTGACTCTTGTACTTCTACCTCGCTTGCCGATCTAATTCTCTTATTTTTTTTCTACAAAAAAAACCCAAAAAATGAGAGAAGTAACGTAATGCTGTTAGTAGTACATAAGAACATGGTTGTGTTGTGTTGTGTGTGTATAATGTACACATAACGTCCTACCAACAACACAAAGCTCTTTATACTTCTTCACTTCCTGCTTACTCTTTTTTACTGCACGATCTGCCCATCTTAGATCATTTTCTTCAAGATCATCTTGAGTAGTAGTGGTAGCAGTCACCTTTTTGCACCATTTTCCACCAATATATAGGACACTCACACTCTCAACAATCAATGATGTTATGTGAGTGTAGGTATATATAAAAAACATTAAGGAATATAGGAACGCACACACAAACAGGGCATAAAATAACCTATGTACATTATATTTATCTTGCATGGCAACCACAAACTTTATTATTTTGTTTGATGCTCGGGTGTATCATCATCATCATCATCCCTGCATTTTTTTTACGACGACTCCCTTTCATTCAATACCAGACTAGTGTATTACCTTCTCTCTACTTTATATATTATCTTCATATTATTATTTTTTTGTAAAATGGGTGTGAACTTTATAGAGTAAAGATATTATTATCATCATCGTCCTCTTGTTCATGCATTCCTGGCATAACTATTATTTTGTCTATACTACTGCAAAAAAAAAACAAGAGAGGTAGACAACTTATGCGCAAGAAAATATATAGCAATATTTTTTTAAAGTGAGATGAAGATACGACGGCTACTGCAAAATGAACAGTGTTTTTTAATGCAGTATTTGTTCATCCAGGAAATATAGAATAGTGTCGGTGTCCTATCTAATAATAATTGATGTTAACTCTCACAACAACAATACCACACACAGCAAGAGTAACAACAAGACAAGAACTCGTAATATGAAAGGACGGTGGTGGTATGTTGGTTGATGGCATATCTTTTGCTGCTGACCGACCACAATCAAAGTACGTAACATTGTCCCAGACAACAAAAAGGCTCCCATGGCATTGTGTGCCTTTATGTACTGCTGTTGTACTAGTACCTGACTTTGATGATTGTAAAAATATAAATGATGGGGAATATTATTAATTTTATTCATATTGAAAACGACATGAAGATATGAGTATAAAAAAAGGTTCACATAACAAGGGTAAAGAGATATTGAACGATATAATATAGTCGTTTCACATATACCTAATGGTTAATGTTAATACTGATATATATATATACATATTTAAATGAAAATATTATGCCTAAAGCTATACAAAACATATTTATATTTCAAAAAAAAAATATTGAGAGTACTATAAAGTGTGGTGAACGTAATGCCATAGCCGACGACGATGACACGGTCTGCACTTGTATATAATAAGTGTATAGTGTATATGATGATGATGATATATCGTGTTTCTTAAAAGGAATGCAATGAAGGAGATGAAAAAAAAATCAAGAAAATGGGACGATGTCGTCGAGTTTGCTTCCCTGTCCGTGGTATGATGAAACCTTCTCTGTGTAGTAATAATAATAATAATAATAACAAGAATAATTTTAGCCTTTTTGCAAAGACGACAGGGATGATGATAATAGTAATGCCGATGTCTCTTGTAGTGGTAGCCTAGTAGTAAGTAGTAAGTGGTAGTACCTCTTCTACAGAGCAGACAAGAGTGAATATATACCTATTTGACTACTTTTTAATGCCCTTCCTCTTCATCGTTATGATCATCATCTTCACATGATGAAATAAGCAGTTCATTGTTGTAGGGTAATGCAGTGAGTGATGTGATAGAAATGGTCTATGTCATTCTATCTAAACAGCATATAAAATATAGTAGATGTAGTAGTAGATATGTATGCAGTAATATTTAAGGGAATGTTATACTCTTTCTTACTTTATTTTTTTATCGTTTGCATAAAACTGACAAGAATAATATAAAAAAAACTGTATGATGAAGCTATACAGTGTATTTACTTATCAGACTTTCAATTGTTATCCCTTGTGACGTGACGTGTGATGACATAGACCTGGCGATTTTACCATAACCCATAACCCCACACACACAACATAATACCTTAAAATTGAAACAAATATTATTTTATAGTTTTTTTTCTTTTGTTGAAAATTAGAAAGAGGAGATTTATATTTTGCTGTAGTAGTAGTAGTTGTTAAGTTGTTTCGCGTAAAGATAAAAATAAAAAAACACATTAATTTCGACTTGGTCAGTGGTAAACTCAACTCGGTCAATACTTTGTTGATGGTGCAGCAGAGTGTGTGCAACTATGTTATTACGTAATGTTGTAATTCCACCTTAAAGTTTTGCAGGACAATATACATTACACAAACAAAGAGTCAGTCAAGGAAATAATAATAGTAAAGTTGAAGTTCGTTCGTGTATGTAACTTTGTTGGGCATGCATATCCGATGTTCTTATTGCAACAATGCAATAATACTTTTGTAGGCATGTATTTGAGTGTTTGAGTCATTCATACAGTGTATTCCTATGATACACAAATGATGCATGGGGCTGTGCATTCTACATGGTTTCCAAGCGCATTCGAGTGTTTCCTTTATGTTGTTGTTACATGGCGTCTGTGATGAGCTTTGTTTTTCTTTTTTCTTTTGACGAAAAAAAATGCAATTAAAAACAGAAGGTGCAATACCCTTACACTTTTGTTATGATGGATATTTTTATATATTTGTGCCATTATTGCAGCAGCAACAACAACAACAACAAAAAGTATACAGAAAAATAGGAACTGCAGGTGGTGGTTATGATGATGATTGATTTGGCCCATATGAAAAATAGAGAAAAAAATACAGCAACAATGAAAGAAAGCAGTATTAATTGCCTTTGTGCAATAATCCCACTGAATGTATGGTGATGATGATGATACAGTTTTTGACGCAATAACAACAACAATACACACTTGAAAATGTTTTTTTTCTGAGATGAATAATAAAGCATAATACCAAGTATTATGAAATATTTTACAGGGTCACTGGACTTCCCAAAGATAAAATTTGTTATTTCATCGTAAAGGTGTCTGTAGCACCACCGAATTGATCATGAGGAAAAATATGTGCGGTTTGTTTTTCTTTTTAAAAAAAGAGATCATCATCATAATATTTGATGATGGTTATGGTTACCTACCACCACCATAATGACCACACAAGTTTTGTGGTAGCCACCATCGTCATCACATAAAAATTATTATTATTGTGTGTTGTACTGTTGATTATATACATGATCAATATCCCACTCATTATCATCAGGTTTTTCACTGAGAATAATAGAGTAGCAGAGGAGAAGTAGTCGTCAGAGTCAGAGTACTTTGTCACTCAAGAAGTACCAGTTGTAATATTACACAAGAGTAATGAACTCACTTGGTATTCACTATTCAGTTACTTTTTTTTCAAGGATGATCCAGCAACAGCACAAAGCTGAGTAACAAAATACTATCCATTCACTTTTTTTCTTTTGCCTTACATCATCCTTCTGAGCAGCATACCTACTTATTTTTTTATTTGTAAGTATGCAGCTGGCGCCGGGGAGTCAAGGCACACATCACATCATCACCATCATTCTCATCGTATTTCTGTTTTGAAGATGAAGAAGAAGGAGAAGAAGAAGAAAAAAGACGAACAGCTTAAAAGAATTTATTCTTCCTCCTTCTTTACATTTTCATCGTGTTCACTCTTGTGTTCTTTCTGACAAGACGAAACGTGATAGATAGTGTAATAGATGCAAGCAAGATGCTCTCTCGCTCTCCCATTCAATCCAACTGCTGCATACATAATAGACTTACTTATAAAGCTTACTGATGTAAATACGGTGATATAACCAAACACCATCGCATCCTATCAAAGAAGTAGGTAGTCGACGTTGGAATTCATTGAAATAATGTGTGTGTGTTAGAGCAGCCATCAAGCAGGAAAAAGTACGGAAAAGGAAGCGTTTAGTTGGTAATCATATAAGTATTCAAGGCAGACATTTCCAGCCTCCAGCAAAAAAAAAGAAAGACAAGACACAAAAAGGATGAATAGAAGAGTCTGACTTTTCTTGCTATCTACTCACTTGTACTCCTATATTACCTATCTTTCTACCGCAGCAGCACAGTCTTTTTTTTACTTTTCCATCCTACATGATAACAGCACACATTACATTCAACTCTTCTTCTTCTTCTTATTTCCTTACTCTTCTCTAGTCTTTAGTTTTCCACATAAGGAATGAGCCTCATCGTCATCATTCCATGCATCACTACTTTTTTTTCTGTATGCAATAATATCATCCATGGCATCTTGTACAATATATTACATTAAAGAATAATAATAATAATAGAGAGGAAGCAATATGCAACGCTGATGATACCATTTTAGGCTCCATAGTTCACTCCACCGAAGAGTGAACAAATTAAAGTCATACAGCTCACTGATGGTGGTGGTGGCACTTTACTCGCACTGTTCGCTTAATACCACATTTCTTCTTTCCTACACAAAAAGTATTTTTTTTATAATGTCGCGTTGCTCACACATTACAAAATATACGAGGAGAAAAAGAAGAAGAATTGATGGCGGCTGAGTTCCTGCGGAAAGTCAAGTCAAGATTCCCGGTTGATAAAACCAGAATAAACGGGTCTACATCTTTTTGTTTTCTCAACAATATTTTTTCTTCTTTTAAATGCTCATTTTCTCCATCCTTTTTTATGGATAGCTGAATAAATAAAATGGTGAATGTTAATCACCTCTTTGTACAGAGTAAAATGCTGGAAAATGTATTGTTTTGTTTGATACCTGGTTGTTAAGCTTATAGCGTGGATGTTATATATTATCATGGAAACTTTTATTTTATACTAGTGACCATGTTCCAAACAACGTGAGCGTAGCTAATACTTATCATGCAGGGATTATCATCATACTGCCATATAACAGCAGCGTACATACCTATTCTTATTCATTCAATTCATTATTATTACTGTTATTATTATCATTATTATTATGTACTTGTTTCCTAACAATATGCGGCCTAAACACAGCAATAAAATACTGTGCAGTCAATTAGACTTCACACTTTTTGCTCTTTAGTCTCCGTGCCATGTTATTAAACGGTCATCCAACCTTTTTATGAAACGGCATTTGCAAAGGCATAGCGCACAATATTGTATTTTCTATATTATTGCTACCCTCTGCTGTCTGTTCTGTTATTCCCGTCATCGGTGTCATCAGCCCAACCAGCGTCACCACGGACTGTCGTTTCCCGTTCTTTGTGTGTGCACTTTCATTTACTTCATCTGTCTATCATTACCAACCTAGACGATTATTATTGACAGAGGAAAAAGATAAAGAGTCACAAAGCTTGAGAAGCTGAAATTGAATGGATGAAAAGGAAAATTGAACACGACACAATAATACTTATATAGGCTCTACTATGTCAGCTCTCTCTTACAAAAGAGGAACAAAGTAAATAGCCGTACTAAGTATGGTGGGGAGTAGCAAAAAGGAGAAAAAAAGAAAATTAAAAAAAGTTACTATTTTAACGATGAAACCAAGTATCTCGGTACTTTTCTGAATACCTACAAGAATTTTAAATAGTAAAATTAAAAATTCTTTTAAATGCAGTTAATTTGTATACACCAAGCAATCGAATATTATGAGTAAGTAGGTATTTTATTTCACACTCAATTTTGGGTCTTATTTTTAATTTACGCG
Organism: Paronellides praefectus; assembly: GCA_027744595.1. Lineage (NCBI taxonomy): Eukaryota > Metazoa > Arthropoda > Collembola > Entomobryomorpha > Paronellidae > Paronellides > Paronellides praefectus. The sequence goes on from JAITYZ010003601.1 coordinate 8,424, forward strand.
GATTTGTAGCAAGTATGTTCTTTCTTTGTTTACTACTTTCACCATTAACAAAACGTACCTAAAAGTGTATAAACGCGAACGAGGAAGGACTTACAGACTGTGCCGGAAAACTGATGAAGCTACACCAGGTGTCTTAATAATAAACATGTAATGGCAAGCATAAAAAGTCTCCTCATTTTACGTTTATTTCGCGAACAAGTCGTGCAGCACTGTATTTTGCTCAGTATTGTTGCGGAGAAGAAAAGAGGAGTCTTTCCCAATAAGTTCCTATCATTATGAATGTTATCATCATTTTCATCTTCCCCACCATCTAAAAAAATGAGTAGCAGCACGAGTAAATAGCAACAACACCATTACATTCACATCGCTTCCACTTTTTTTCGCAATTAACATAGTTGTCATCATCCCTATCGTCTACGTCATCATGATCGACACAGACAACGACACGAGCTACACCTTTACTCGAGTTATTGGCGTCACGTCACGTCATCCTTTTCAATTTCTAGCAAAAAAGGAGGTCTCGCTTAAGTTGCTCACTATCTATTTACATTATTGTCATCATCATCATTATCGTTCTGTTAAATTAATTGGGCTTATCAATCCCTTGCTTAAGTTATTTACTCCTTTCAAGATGCTGATACTCAGATGATGATGATGATGCTGTTGTACATTCATATTTTGTGAAACTAAGTCTTTGGAATAACCCAACAACGACTTGAAAATGGATTTTTTGAAAAGGTTCGGCACTTTAAGTGGCTCCCCTCCACTCTTCATCCTCAGCCTGCCTGATACTAATCGAACTTGTCATTGTGAGTCGACTTCCATATTAGCCATTATTACGCTGCTGCTGCTGTTGTTGTTGTAACAGTAAAAGTATAAGGAAGTGAGAAGAATAGCCGCACTCCAACGGTCTATGTACAGAAATAGGATGTTATGTATGTACTGTTGTTGTCCTAAAACTGTTATGTAAAAATAGCAGCAGGAGTAGTAGAGTGCCTGGGTTTACTTTTTACTTTGCACACTCCCAAGATGAGTAAATGACTCACTCACGAACTCCGACAAATGATGATGATGAAGAATCTGATTGAATGCGTTGAATTACTATTTCTACAAGAAGAGATCTGATTACATGCCATTAATCAAGATTTTATGAGTATGGCAGGTGAGGAAATGAATGTATTGTGATGTGTAAAGAAAAAATGCCATCTTCATTTATCATCGTCGCATAAACAATCAGAAGATATAAAATATGCATACGAATTTGTGTATTGTGTAACAAGCACAAAGAAACGGTGACTGGTAATAATAATATATAGTAAATAATAAATAAATCTATCAGAATAATATCAAATCTCTTTTATTATTATTTTATTTCTAAGAATACTTAAATATGAATTCATTGATTTGGCGGTTCATTCAAACATCACAAATTTCGCAAATGCACACGTATAAAATGTACAAAGAACAACAGCGCGGTTAATTAGACGCGAAATTTGAAACAGATTGTTTTTATTTCATTGTGCGATGATGGTGATCTATTTCATACAAACATTCATTTCACTATAACGACTTGTGACTGAGTAAAACATTCTTTATGGATGACTTTAGAATTACAATAGTGCGAATTATTAATAAATCCCAAAAAATAATTATTGGCATCATAAACATGTAAAAATAGGGATATTTAATATGTAACTATAAAACAGCCACTAAATTTTGTAGACGAGGCCATTTTACTTTGCAATCGGCATCAAAGGCCTATAATAATAGTAAAATATAAATAAATGAGACTAATAACAATAAACTGTAGAGTATGAAGCGATTTGATTTAAACAATTGAACGGTTGGCCAATTTTTAAAAAGTAGCCAATTGCCTCTCATCATCATCATGATCATCGTCGTCGTAGAATGTATAAAAAGAAAATCATGTAAAAAAGCTCCTTTCTCATTTTTTTCAAATTTCATTATTAAGTTTGTTTGATGTTTTTTATGCATCATAATCTATATACAATATGTATACAATATAGATACCTAGATATATGTATGTGCATGTATTGTAGGTAAAAATACCAAACAAACGTTTCAAATGAAATAAGCTCATTACCAACATTTTTACTTTTTTGTAGGATGTTCTAAGTAAGGTTTGCTTAAAAATTGAGAGATTCTTTAACTTAAAAAATTGCAATGTTGATATTGATATATTATACAATTTACACAACAAAATACATTTATAGGTATTTACTTCATTTATTTGAAAAAGCATATATTTTGGAATATTTTCTTTTTTTAAAATAAACACACTGAGTATGAACGTATACATTAAGGCGCAAGGGAGTGAGTGTACATTTTATAAAGTTACTTATCTATGTGCACGCTCGTGTACGTTATGTACACAGATACTTTGTGCTTAATGAGAATATCATTATGTGCTCAAATGTACAAACTTAAGATATTACGCTGCGTTTTTATTGGAAATTTTATCGCATTTTTTAATATGAACGTGGCAAAAGTTGCCCATTCAAAAGAACATAAATACAACTTACACACAAGCAGGCTGAAGCATTATTTTTTTACTTGAAAATTATTGAATCATTAAAAAGCGAAAAGAGTGAAATGGAGTCTATTATGTTGATGATGTGTTGCTCGGTTGCCCCCTCGTTTTATGTCCCCGAGTGTGAGTTCGTACGTACACACCGACATGATATTATGTGGTTATATGGTGCCGCTAGACTAGAGACTCACGCTACGCCTTAATTTGTCTTTGGGTATGGCCGTTGTGTAGGGCTGTAAAAGCACATTATAAAATGTATGTCTGTGTGTGTGTGTGTGGGATCACTGATCACTTGTCACTTCACTTCCCAGACGAAAAATGTCAACAAAGTAAATGGAAGGCAAGTGAAATCTGAGCTGTTGTAATTGCCTCTTTGTCATGTTTTGCAATGAAAAGAAGCTGTTATTTGCCTGACAAAATATGTCTATTATCTTTGACATGTGGTACATGATTTTCATAGCTTTGGATGCTTATTTTCAAAAGGGGTGCGATGGATGTAATTAAAAGGCTATAAACATAATATATTGCGCGTTTAAGGCAAACAGGGTTTTGATGTTACATTACATCCAAAACCAGTGGTGGTCTGGTTACGACATTTCAGCAAAAAAATTGGCGTTTTACCTCCCAGTCGGTTTGCAATGCAAACTTTGCATGCATTTCATGTGTGTGAGCAATGAGCCTGATTCTTACGAACCAAATATTCCGTGCTCACACTTAATTAATTCGATTCTTATGCCAAAAGCTGTAATGACTTTGTACAGCAGTAGTAGTAGTAGCTGTAGTCAAGCATAAAACTTCGGAGTACACCTTTTCGAAAGTATAGAGTACGTCTAATATTTATATTTATGAATCAATCTACATAATATTATATGTACATGAGTCTATGGTGCTGTTCGCTGTTCGACGCGCTGAAAATGGAATATAGATCATAAACATCATCTCAACGAGCAATATGTCTATTAGAATCAAGTAATTTAATCAACGATCCGGAAAATCATACCTAAAACAATGTACATAAATTTAGCATGATATTGAATGTGTTTTTATTACTATTTAATATATAATATACATATATTGATATATTAGGTTATTAGGTGTATTACTCTCGAAAGCTTAACTACAAAATTTATAATTTAATTAACACTTTTACCTATTATCAAAAATTCATTGGAATTTTATTTTAATTCTCATTTGTTTTCTGTTTATTTGCAGGTAAGACGTTCAAAACGATGGGCCGATGCCATTAATTTATCCCTCATTCTCAATACACACTCAACACGTTAACCAAATGCACAGATGACTATTTCAGTGTTGAATCGTAAGGGTACAAGGGTTCTTCGCAAAGGTTTTAAAATATATAAAGTATATATTTTAAATTAAGCTGCTAAAATGCAACATTTATGCGTACATCCATTTGGTCGTATTAAAATTAAATGAGTTATGACTCATGTGCCTCATTTTCAACGGCGGAAAGCAACCGACTAAAAAATTTCATATTGTTCCACCATTAAAATAGCTAAACACAGTGAATGTCACACGTATCATGGTAAAAAAAATCCATTTGGGTTCTATATACAATAAATTTGAACTTTACATGGATATAAGGGTGCATGTGATCCTCTTATATAGTTGGATAGTCTATTTTTTATTGCGATAATTGGCACTTAATATGTTCACAATGAGGTACAATAAATCACATTGTTGCAATGTGTTTCATGCCGACAAGTCAGGAAGTCTTAGCAGGCCGAGTGCAACTAATTTCATTACTTTGTTTATTTTTTGCGACTTTTATGCAACATTTGAGTCAAATTTTGACAAAGAAAAAAAAAGAAAAAAAAACTGAAATGAAAATGAAACGTATAACATATTTACAACATCGAGTGCTGAAATAGGGAAAAGGCCAATTTTTTATCGAAAATTAAATGAGTAGAATATAAGCCAAAGACATGTTTTATCGTTTATCTGAAATCTGAATATTAGTTTCAATATTAATATTATTCCTACATTTATTTGGTTATTTACCTTTAATGAAAGATATTAAATAGTGAGACATGACCATGTTCAACTAAATATTTTGAATGAATGGAGGTAAACATCGTTAAACTTGATTGCTGTCTAAATCTACAAGATTACTCCATCATGTAACCAAATAAGTTGTCATTCATTTCATAATAATAATAATACACAATACTACTTTTTTAACGACTGGCTCTTAATCAGTAAAATATGTACGTACAAGCTTTGCACTGAATTGTCTGTTCAAGGTACACACCAGAAAAACATCATCATTAATAGGCCCACTTAATTGTTCATAACTTGTACAAAAAATATTTACCACTCCTGATACCACGCACGTAGTCTTAATGACTAATCTGCGGTTAGAAATTTTGTTTAAACTTTTAAGTGTCTTCCACCCATTTTGTACTATCAATTCAATATTATGGTGGATGATCATACGGCTAGTAAATAGCGGACAAAAAATATCTTAGAAACGTTTAAAAAGTAGTAAAAAAAACTATGATTACCGTTCAACGCAACTGATATGGAACTTTGCACATGCAGTAGCTAAACTAATTACGTTTGAAAGGCACTTTAAAAAAAGCGATTATTAATTGCTTACCCACAAGAACACCATACAACATTCATTACAACTGACTACATTCCTGACCATACCTGATCGCTTTTCATTCACGATGAGTTACTTCACGTCTTCATTCACGTCTTCAGGCTCTTCACGCGTGAAGTTGACTGAAGAGAACCGACGTCTTCACGAAGTGAATGAAGATGAATGAAGAAAGCCGAATTTTGAGTGAATGAAGCAAAGGTACTATTCTTCAAATACTTCATTCATTTTCTAAATAAAAATATTATGTAAATCGTACAAGAAAACTACAAAAAGTGTGCACATTGCATTGGTCATTTAGAAAAAAGTGGTCAGGATCATTGACCAGAGTCAAATTTTGACGTTTTTATATGTAGATATTTTATATTATACCGCAAATTGGTATATGAAATTAGGCTTAAGAATTAATTTGAATTTTATGAATGAAAATGAATGAAGATACTTTACTATCTGTATTTGACGAATGAAGAATTCAAGCTTACGCTCTTCACGTGAATGAAGAAGAATGAAGACATACGTATTTGGGGGCAAAATGAATGAAGAATAATGAAGAATAGTTCCAAGCGCTCATCTATGTTCCTGACGATTGGAAATTAGGTTCTTTTTTAAAGGTCGAACTCGATTGATTGACGTAAAAATTAAAAGGCGTTCCCCTAATAAACATTTGTGAAAAATGTAAGAAAAATTGCAAGAAAAAAAGGTAAAGTATAATTGATTGATTGACTGGACAGAGAGATTATTAACCAGCATGCTATTGAATTTTGCATTGTTCATTAGTTCATTGTATCAATAGGGATGATATTTTTTATATGGCATTAGTATCGACAGAATACAACCGCAACGAACGATGTACATCTGTTCGTAATGATGATGATGATGATAATAATTTATGTGCTGATTCACGCATTCATTATTATCAATCTTTATGTCACTTTATTATGTATATAAAAACGTACGTTCAATATAGTTAATTGCACTTCACAACTGATATATACGCCTCTGCTCACATGAATAATATATAAGTACCCTTTGCGGACTCCGTCCTTCTGCTCGCAAAAAAAACATTTAATTTTACGACTGTATTTCGTATAATAATATGTAGACTTATTGTTAATGCATGTGAATTTGCGTCCCTTTGAGTTGGTGGGATATATGCTACACGTTGGCAAGCACAATTTTACATGATGGGATGGGAATCTTCAGAATAAGGCACGTCGCTACTTTTTGCATTTTCATACATTGTATATACTTTAATGATGGTTTTAAATAACTAGCAGAACTATCGGTGTGATCATCATGTTTTTTTACCGCACAAATGATATTTTATGTGATATAATATTTTTAATGATGTAATTAAATTTGACAATTAAAAAAGTATATATCTCCACGACTCAACTACTGGGATTTTTTTATATGCAAGTATATATGCTGGAGCTTTAGAGTTCAATTACATGTTTGTTGTCGGCCCTTATCAAAGTAGAAAAAGGAAAGCATGGCAAATCATCATCATCATTATTATTACTAATTTAAACCTGAGAAAAAGATGAATTACTGAGAGTAAAATGTAAATTTGTGCTGTTGACATTTAAAAAACAAATTGGCGTGGCAGCTGTCATAACAACATAGCAATATTTATGAGAGAATTTCCAAGTTTGGGATTAAATTTATGCATTTGTACTTGTTGCTGGTGGCATGCGGGTACCTTAAATGTTCATGAATGTTGAGATAACGACCTCAATTCTCATATTTGCACCCGATTTTTTTTACAAAATGAAAACTCTGTTGCATATAATAAACATCAATTAGTTTGTGTCTACATACCTTGTTGTAAGCTTCCCTAAATAGTGACAATATACTTGCGCAATACAAGTATACAGTGTACAGAACAGACACTGCTCTCAGACAGGCAGAGGTGTGTTTAAAATGCCTTGAAATCAATGTAACCAGTTGTTGTAGACTTGAGTTTGAATGTGCATCCAAGTGCAATTTTTTGTTATCTCTGTTTGTTGTGGTGCATTGCTTGCAAAAATAAATAAATAACAAAAGGTGCAAGTCATTCCACCACTTGACTATAAAATGTAATAAATTTTATGACGATATGATAATAATATTTAAAATATCAGTATATGAGTCTATTTTAATGTTTTTTTGTATTTTGTGGCCCTTGTGGTGTTTGGGTAATAAAGTGGATGAATTGCTTTTGAGTCTCTCTCTCGTTTGGGGCATGTTGCCAACTTTTTTTCGTTTTTACGAGTGTGTACTGCAAGCTGTGCGAATTGTCAGTAAGAATCCTATACTCACTTTTGATGTTACATTGCCTCGCTTAAGTGGACGCTATCTTTAGATGTTCTAATTGTACAAGTATAATAATGACCATAAAATGAAGGCGTTTCTAAGAAATCAACAAAGTGTCCATGATAGTACATTTAAATGATTAAGTATTTTGAGGTATGTACTTACAAATTTGTTGGGAATGTAAATAATTTCAATTCATTATATGACATAAGCCCTTTATGTATACCATTTCAAGTAAGAGAATTTGAAATTCACACAAATACCGAAAATATCAGTAGGTTTCAAACTTACTTAGTTTTTAAAATGTCCAGTGTGCTCATTTTGTAAGAATGATTTCTACAGGATTCACAATCAGTCTACATTTTGTAAATTGAGGGAAGCAGTTTAACATAA
>JAITYZ010003602.1:0-16500 GCA_027744595.1 Paronellides praefectus
ACGTACGAACGGACGTACGAACGTACAGACCCACAGCTCAATTCTATAAGCTATACAGCGTTGCGTATACCTAATAATATACACACGCAGCTCTATACCCTACATTAAAACTATTTTAGACTGAGGCTGGTCTATGATTTTTGTTTAAATAAAAAAAATATGCACAAATCCTTTAAGTATAAATAATATCCTTGCACAACGATCGGAGAATATATTTAATGGCAAATTTGACAAAGACACATAGTACGAAGGAATCGTCTAGGAAAATGCTGCACTATTGCAATCTTGTAAAATTTATAGTTCATATGTATTATCCGAATTTTCTCAAGGTGACAGGAAAATATAAAGTAAGATTTCAATGTACCACAAAAATATATCATCACGAATGCATACATTACACGGTTTTTTTTACAAATATGAGAAGTGTTATGGTAACAAGAGCACGTAATACGAAAAAATTGCCAATTTAAAAACACAATGATTTTTTATACATGCTTGTTGCAGAATACAAGTTCTCACATTTAAGCCATTAGCAGCAGTACCAACAGTCAGTAGTACCAACAACACCCACTGCTTTCTTTTATTAAGAACCTCTGTACAGCGGATTTTATTAAAATGGATCTTTCGCTCAGCCGTCTGTCCGGCCGTCCGCGCTTTCTTGCTCATACCATTTTACTGATTTTCTTCGAATTCGCTACACAAGTACCTTATTAGATCAAGAACTGGAACCCTTCTAATTTTCAACCCCGGGTGTCAACTGACCTTTCCCACACGATCAAAAAAATAAGTCCCAACCGGTCTCCTGAGTCAGGAGTCCTGACCATCTACTTTTTTATACCGAACATGGTACACGCATACAGCAACCCTTAAAGGTCTTAAACCCCTACATTATTTTCGGTCCAGAGGGTTGCTTCTTGCTTCCACTGTGGGTTAGCAGTTGAAATACAATTTTAGTTGGCATTACAATTACAACCTACAACAAAAGTTACCTCAATAAAAATTTATCAGTTTCTATTGGGAACTAACTTAAATGTTGCTAAAAAATAGTACATATTGTATGTAAATTGTTTAGTTCAGCGGTTTTTCCTTCTAGGTTTAAATCGTCTAGTTTTTACTTTTCATGCTGTGAAATTAAATATGATACCGTTTTGTTGCCTGCAAGATAAAAAAATGATGTTGTGTCTCCTCGCTCTTAAGTTCAGACATACGTAAACCCTGACATACAAATAAAAGCAGATAACGTAATTGCCGCAACAGTGAAAGCATACCATACAATGAATCCATGCATACATAATACATACAATATCAAAAGCAAAAAATATTATGCTATATCATAATATTTATATAATACCATTTCCTTTTTTCTCAGCAAAAGGGTTGTTGTCGAGTTTCATGTTGCGTGTTGTGTGGGATGAATATAATATCTATGTCTACATTCCAACCATTATTATACTGTTACTGTATATTGGCAGTACGATGTATGAAAATCATTTTATTAACATGTACACACATGCAGATATTACTACTAGAATCTAGAACATTGTTATTATTATTTTCTTATGTGACTTAAGCACCGTGAATAATAAATTAGATAGGGATAGGGATGATCACATTTTATTTAACTCAATGCTACTCAATCTTTTGGATATAAGTTTACACACCACATGAAAAATTAAAATTATTCGGGAACAAAAAATGTTTTGCAAAGTTTAGGTTTGGATTGGCTGGTTGGTAGAAAATATACATCAGTGATGTTCCATTCTTTGCGAGACATATACAGGGGATATCATTCTGTTACGTATCATATTATTGTTAAGAGAATTTAATCAATCGTTACAGTAAGAATGTCAGAAAACTCTCCTGTTGATGAATTGGCAGTTTGGGCTCATCAAAACAACTCTTTTTCGTGTACAATTTTTACCTAACATTAAGATATCATGAGCCTCTGCTGCTTTTCCACACTTAATTTGAAGGGCTTATAATATATTTAATACTGGGGATTAATACACAGTGAATTCAATATTAAATTGAACACATCACTGTTGTTATGTTGTATATGCACGCAGTTCATGGTTATAGTTATATGTATGTTTTCATTGCCATTCTAATTACATGAAATGAATATTGAAAGCTCAAGTACATATTATATACCAATTATAATTTTCAAAGTCACACATTTGTTATGTATCAAAACATATTGTAAATATTTTCTCATGAAAGTTTCATCAAAATAACTTGTTGCTATCGGAAAATCAACAACCTGATATTTCATTTTATACGTAAAACCTATATCCTCATGCAGAAAATTGAGTTGAACATTACTCACATTGTGTGTAATATTATTGGCAATTGGCAATCGGATTTACATGTATATGGTATATACAGTATAGTTACATGGATGTGATGTTTGAGTCGAATAATTCGACCGAAAATATTGAGCAGCACAACGGATGGCTACTGAAAAATCATGTGGGTGAGAGAAATATGCTAAATCAAAATCAGTTTCCCAACTTTGTACTCACAAGAAAATTCAATTTCTACCCAGATAGCTAAATCACAGAAATAAAATTATGATACGCCTACGACTATATTACGCTTCATAAAAGTAAATGGAACCTTAACACAAAATACTAACAAAATATTATTTACAATTTACGTATTTACCATACTTACACATAGCTAATATTCTCGGGCATATGTACATATAAATAGGTATGCGGATGGATACGTTGCGTGTTGCGTACGTAAGCAACACGGAATGATGACAAGGCCTACGAGTTTATTCAAGCCAATAATAATTTAAATAGATAGCGAATAGGAAACTTACCGAAATATAGTCATACTTCTCAGAAATACATCCGTCAATTTAGTTCTCTCCCAAATATATATTTATTTTTTTCAATTCACCAACACAGACAGCAAAAGTATCAAATTTGGTGACGCAGGATGAGTTAAGAGACACTGAAAAACCACTGGCTGGTTCTATCTACACCCACAAATTATTTATATTTAATGAACTAATCAAATCGAGTAGTTCCAACTAATGGATCATAACTCATTGAAGCAGCTCAAAATAAAATATGTTGGCCTGCTGTGGGGACGAGCACTGAAAATGAGAGAAAAAGGTAAAATTTCTGGTGAGTCATATCATAGTCAAACGTGCACTTTCACTGCTTTCTATAAATGAACTGGGAGCTCTGCGGTCAATTGTGAGCTGAACAAATAGTTGACAATTATACATTATGAAATATGGAAAACCACTCGTAGTTGCAAATGTTATGCATTGTGTGATTAAGATAGTAGAAGATCCTGATAACTGGAAAGCACCATATGTTGACAAAACTTGACCGTTGGTTCGACACTTTTCCGTTTATAACACTAGTAATTGATTGTCCATGTTTTACATTAGATAGTTTGCCTAGATTGTTTTTAGCTAAGTAACAATATTTTCATATCTCATGTATGTTGTCAGCAAGCAAACATCCAATAATAAATTGAACACAAGGCACACTATATTTCTACCCCAACCTTAATTTGGATTTTCGAAAAATTCTTTTATTGTATGGTCTCACATTTCATATAGAAATATGGCGGGTTGGGATATAAATAGTAAATAGTAGAAGACATAATATGGAATGCATTTTGAAAATGTAAGAAAGGAATATTGTGTTAGTTAATTAAATGCTTAGTTGTAAGTATAATTGATGTAAGCTTTGCTAGGATTATAAATTGATTAGATTGGGGTAAGTTGCGTTGTTGCTTATGATATAGGGTTTCCGCTACATACTCTAGATAGAGATTGAAAATGCCAAGACTTTGAGCAATTTGTGCAACAGATACTATTACTACCCAAGTCAACAGTCACCTTGTTTGAGATCTGTAGCGTGGACGGATCTGTCTGTACGCCATTATTGAAAAACGGCTGGTTGTACAAAGGTGATTAATAACCAGAAAACTAAAATTCACTAATATCCATTTTTTGAGAACATGCAGTTATGGTTACAAAGTTATAAAGAGTAATAAAGACATAAAAACTTTGACAGTGATGTATACCATCATCCCACATTAATGCATGGACGAATGAACTTAATTTCAGCCTCTAATAGGATTGACGTAAAAACAATAAATCAAATATCCGGAAAAGCTTTTTCCTACTTAAGTTTATTATGCCGTGATACGGAAGACATCTCGATTTTTACTTGCGTTAATGTTAACATTATTTGTAATTTGTGGCATGGTTTTATCAACAGTAAAGTTAGTGCTGTATTTGCATTTGTGAGTTTCACCGTCTTCAACACCTTTCATCCAGCCGCACATTCCAATTTGAAAATAATTGTAATATCCTTTTTCTTTTTCTTTCCAAACACACATTCTAATAAATAAATAAATTGCTTGGATTGTCACGTTGTTGGAACACATTTTCATGCACGTGCATCAATTCATTTTTATTGAGCTATTTTCACGGGTACCATAATAAATGGTTTTAGCGTTTATTTTTTCACCGTTTTCTGTGATTTAAAAAGTTGTTTACTTTGTTGATAAGCACAAACAACACTTGAAATTGTTTGATTGGAAATGTTTCATTCCAAGGAGGATGGAAAGGAAACTACCACCAATTACTTACAGTTACCCGGTTCCCAATTATGCTTTAACATCCTTTCGAGTGAAAGTTTTGTTTCACGAAATATCCTAACAACGTTAAGACACGATTTTTGTGTGGTGGAAGTACAAAAAAGAGCAGATGTGAAGCCGTCCTTAGCAGTTCATTCTTGCTGATAATGAATGTGATGAAAACAGGTGTCAAGCATTTCCTTCCCCAGCCTCACTGCTCCTACAAACAACTGTACGTAACGAATTAATTTTTGAGAGAGAAATTATGAGCTTTCAACCATATAGATGATGCATATATTTCTATATTTGACAGCAACAGGTTGACCAAGGCATGATAATAAAAATATTATCCAAGTTCCATGATGATGAAATCTGTTTTCTTTCAGTTGAGAGCCGGTTAAGGAAGAATTACGGGCATTGGAATAACACAAAGGGAAAATGCTACGTTACCGGGGCAATAAGAAACTATACGGTGTTCTTGAAAGGGAACCATGACAAACACCCGGAAGACATGCGACATGAAAAATAATCTGGATTATCTCGATTTTGTGCTTTGATTTTAACGAATAAGCTAGTGCTTGTAATCTTTGTAAGCACTCATTTTCCCCACTCGCTCCGACCTACCTTCTTCCGGTAACATCACAACACAAGAACATTTGAGAAAAGAGGCCACATAAAAGTATGTAAACGGAAATCTGCCAGAAAGATTGGAATTCGAAGGCATGGTAAAAGATAAAATTGTTGCTGAATATGTAAGGGTTGAGATTTAATCAGCCTCAAGGGACACATACACTGGCCAACAAGAAGATTTGGAAAAGAAAGCATGCTGAAAGGTTTTATAGCTTCAGGCTACCTATACATAAAGCTACTATAAAAATTGCAATGCATTGAAGGATATAGGCTCTTGCACAACTTCAAACTCTATATTGTACACATATAATAATGTTTTGAAAAAAAGACAAATAAAACTGAATCCTGCTTATCTTTATACGAAGATATATAATATTTAAATTATCCATAGATCTAGGTCTAGGTAAGGATGAAAACCGTTACCCAATTGTATTTAGATTATGTACATGTATTCTACTTTTAATTAGCAAAAATACGATATATTTTGGTTAGTTGTGAGTATTTTAAAAGGTAAGCAGTAGAATTTTATTGGGTTGTATGGTGTTTTGTGTAAAAAATAAACATTAAAATAAAAGACGGAAAGTCCTTGATTCGATTCTCGTTTGAGTTCCATTACTTCTTCTTTCGGTCATGTCATTTTAATTACCTATATCTCACATTATGCAAAATTCTCAGAGTTAACCAATTTAAATCTTGAGAAAAAAAGAGAAAAAAATCTTGAACTGGTGGAATATAATCGTGTCAATTTACATTAAATTTGGTGCACGCTTTTTGAATTATTTTTTTATTAAATTTAATGACATTGCTATGAACAGGGTTTTTAAACCGCGTCGAAACTTGATTTTGATCGCATGGTAAAATTTCCAGTACCAGTTTCCAGAAACAGTTCAATTAGTTCAGAAACGAAAAATTGTTGAGTTAAATGGTATGACATGGCAGTATGACAAATTGCAATGTCCATATATTGTATATGGGCCCCATATGTACACGAATGACATTTCCTGTAGTTGTTTTCATTGGAAAAAATAAGCAGTCTTGCACGACATCCCATGGGAAAATTAAAAAGTAACTAGTTAAGTGCTTGTGCTATACTCGAAATCAACACAAATGGACATAAAATATAACACAAACTTGAAAATTATTTTTTTTTAAAGTTGGTATACTGTTATCATTTTGCAATTTGTGGATTAAAGATTGCCAATATGGTTATTCATAAAAAAACATGCATGCCATGTAAAAACAAACTGCCTGTCAAATAAAATAATTCATATGAAAAATGATGTCCAATTAATAAAGTTGCAAGCCTTTCTTTTTTCAGGAATTTTCGAAATAAAATTCTCGTATTCTTTTCGTCTTACAAAAATTTCAAAAATATAATGCGGGACTTTTGGAATGAAACGCGTATGTAGTGCAGCTAAGGTTCATGTGTGTTTTAGTAACCGCACAGCTCATTAATGTATCGGGTAGCATGAAATGTAAGACAAGTTGCTATATAATTTACCGTAAAAACTAAAGCCATATTTCCACCGAATTATAAAATGATAAGCTTGTTTTAAAATGAACAATAAATGCACCTGGTTGCAGGTAGATAGCTGCCACAACTATACTTATATTTTTTTTTGTGAAATGCCAATCTTCTGGCTAGAAAACACTTGACCTCTTTTCCACCCTGTCCCTAAGGAAAGTTTCATAGCCCTCCACATAGCTGATACCGTGCTCACAACTTCAGTTGCCTATGTATATAACGTGCTACTTGTTTATGTTGCGAGTCACAACATAAACAAGTAGACTGCGACTTGCGACTGCCCTGACCAATTCGAAAAAAAAATGATAAGGACCCGAAAGCCCAAAATTAATATATATAACCCTGTGCAGGGAAAATTTGTTATTAAAACAGGTGGAAAAGGTACATACAGAGAATAAAATGAGAAAACTATCAAGTGTGTAGCTCTTCTCCCTTATTCTCATGCTGGTTAATAAGTAAATACCCGTAAATTCTCCAGGGTTGCCATCAAAAATACTGAAACAACAGTCTGTTGCATGTTCCTTCAAAAATGGATTTTTTTATTTCAAAAATGCTCATACTGCTGGAAACGAAAGCAAAACTAAATTGCAGTATTACTGCAGTGCAGAATTGCCTGTTTGTTCGTCATGTAGTCATGTAATGGCTGTAATGTAAATGAATAATCCGAATCCTCATAAATTTTTCATAATATGCGTCTCTATCACACTTTTTTCAAGTATAGCTTTGGAAGAGCAAATGAACAAAGAAGACAGGAGTCAAAAAAATTGTGCAGCGTTTACAGTAGCAGCGTATTCCTCTGAAGCCTCACTGAAGCCACCTAACCATCTCTGGTGGAAGTCATTTTGGTGTGTGAGCCACTTTCAAGTTTCTTTTGTCAACACTACAAGTATACAAAGCATCTGTATATACGTACTTGGGCAATATAATAAATTTCATTTGGAGAAGGAACAGTATTATAACATAATCGAGTGCATCTACTTTTTGTTCTTTCTGTAAGTTTCTTAAGCCACTCAGTTTTTGTGTCGTTTTGTACCTTTGCAAAGCTTTGCACATATTCGATGCTATTATTATACCTTTACAAAAACAAAACAATAATAATAATATTTCTTGTTTGAAAGTGTAATGGGTTCTCGTATTTTTTACACAATAACTTGTAATAAATAATAAAATATTAATTGAATAAATTTTGAAGGTTAGTTCGTGGAATTAATTATTATAAAAGTATGAATAAGCGTCGTGGTAATAATAGTAACCGTGCCTCGACAAATGCTGCAAAAGTTGGAACAATTACTTCCAAAAGCAGTAGTGATAATGTTGCTGTTGCGGACGATGAAGAGTCCAATCGGTTAAATTCTTCGGCGGTTCGAAGGATTGACCCGACATTTGCGAAACTTCATGGAACAGCTAGTCAGGTTGCAGTGTACCGTTACAATTCTTCTACTCAATCATGGGTAAGTTTTCTTTTACAGTTGCAAATTACGCTTTGACACAAAATTATAATTCTATTTATAATATTATTAAATTATTATGGCGGAAACTTGCAAAGGCACTTTCATCAACGTCAGTTTTATTTATACTACTACGCTTAGGGCATTTCTACGCATTATTTGATTCCCGAACATTTAAATCCAGAATACTTTATTATGCTTTTTTCATTTTTTTATACTACATGCTCATTTTCCAGGATAAGACTGATACTGTTGGGTGCCTATTTCTATATGAAAGGTAAGGAAAATAAACATTTGAAAATGGTTGAATCAAATAACCGCGCTTATTAGTTGCTGGTTGTCACTTTGGAGATTAAGAAAAGCACGTCCCTCTGTTTCCACTTTCCGTCTTTGTCATGGCTTATGAGTTTCCCTACACAACAACACTCACACATTTCCCCCCCAAAAAATCCGAGTTGTTTCATTTTTCGATTGACTGATATCTCGTACTCGCCCAAGGAAAGTCTCCTTCATTGCTAAAGTGTTGACAGACATGACAAGTGCCAGTTCTTCACGTTTCAAAAAATACATACACACATGAGACGTGGATGGAAATGTTTTCGCACATCAGCATTGCCATTTGGTACAATCAGCATTGCCAGATGAAACCGTACAAAATTTCTTTCTAGCCTGACACAATTTATCGTACCACTTGTTCACTCTTCTTTTTCAAGAACGACCACTAACACAAGAGGGGCGGAAACCCACTTCTTTCTGCTTTTCTCCGATTATTGGAAATGAGTTGTATCACCTGGGCTTGAAAATCTGTTGCTTAATGCTTGCTCCAGCGCTTTGTAGCACGTAATCTTAACCAAGGTTATCTTTAAACTACACCAAACTATTTGATTTGTTGTCGTGTGTTTATTATTCCTTGTTGAATGAAGTGTACAGTTTACTGTAATGTAATAAAGTTGATGGTGCTTTTTCTCGGGGAGGCAAAAGTTTTTCGTTTTTTTTCGGTTTTTAAATCATATATTATATGAGCTAGCATGCCGCTGCCAATGCTATTTATATGTACTTCCACCTCATATTAATATGATATATGTGGGCTTATTAAATATTTATCTTGTGCTAAAAGTATGATATATCAGGTAGTAATGTCGCAATATTGTGGCGTATAACGGCGATAGAAAGGAGAGATGAGTTGCATTGCACGCTCCCACAACTACCACCATGATTCCCTGTGACTACTACGAATACGTGCACTGCACTGGTGCTGATGTCACAGTAGATAAAATTTGAATTGCTTCTCTTCAGCTTTATCTGCAGACTGTAACTGAATTAGGAAAGTTGACGCATAACTGATGTTTCATGTCACATTGGGAGCGTCTACCATGTCTCTATATTATTCTGCCTGTCTTTCTCTATGAGAAACCATGGTACACAACGAAGAAGTGAAGATAAAGAGAAAAAAAAATCGGAGAGGGAAGAGTCCCGAAAACGATAATGATTACACTGTAGGATTGAATTAAAAAAAACTGGTACGGTGGAGGAGACGATGATGTGGTTATTATATTTTGTTACTGTATAATATTATATTATTATTATACACGTTTTTTTCCACAAAGTGTTTCTTTTACTCTGTGAGTCGCTCCTGTCTTCTTTTTGTGGTTCATTTTCTGGATCGGAGGAAGTGAAGCTGTAGTGGTGTAACACCACTGGTGTTGGTGGAGGATAAGTTTACCCGAGCCTCGAGGATTGTTAAAGACATATTTGCAACTACATAAGTGCTTGGTATACGGAAGGAAAAAAATCATGGCATAATAATATTAATAACAAACACTGCTCTTACCACCATCACCACTACTACTCCATTCAGTTATTTTAAAGCTTGTTGCTCCTCTCCTGACTTTACGCTGTGTTTTCGAACACGGTTTTCTTTTTCTCTCGCTGCATTTTGTAGAAGCTTACTACAGCTACGACGACCATCCCGATTCCGGAATAACTAACGATACTCACTGGTTGCTATTTATGTGGCAGATGTGGTGATGATGATGATGATGACGATGCTTTGCTCTCCATGCACTTGCTAGAATGTGTAGTATGGAGGTGGTGGTCGTAGGTAGGTAGGTGGAGGAGGAGGGCGAATGTTTGTAGCTTCTCAGATAAATTATAGCAACTGCTTCCATTCCGGAGATCGAGAGTCTTGTGTGCTATTTAAAACGCTTTAACACGTTACATTGTCTATTAAGATAGTGGCTTTCCAAGCTTGAACGCCATTAATCTACACACTATAAAAACTAATATTATGCTTGTCTTCCATTCACGAGGTAGGTATACAACCATTCCTTTTGGATAATCATTTGCGGGATGGGATGAGGGATTAGAGCTGCTTATGTATGTTTTTCCCTGCACCTACATGGATTTTCGTACTTTTTACATATTATACGAAAATCATATCATCTTTTTAAAATCCAAATCGCTATTCCCAATATGCATGTAACAACTTTTCTGCTGATGTTTTGCCGTATTACTTAATACTTTAATATTACTTTCATATTTTTCTAATTGACTGTTGAATACATGTTTGTTCAGTTTTTAACGTCTAGATAGAAGATTCAAATGAAAAATGTTAAGAAGAAAATGCATATTTATTTTTTGACCTATCCCCTACAATTTGATCATTAATCATAACTCTTTTAAACATTTTTTTATGCAACATAATCTTCCTTTTCTTCTCTCAAAGTCAGTCATATATTTTGGCAATAAAGCAAACCAATTCAAACCTTCCAAGTAACAACAAGCCGGTCGCCGAAGCGAGCCCACTGAACTTGCTGCTTTTTTTTTTGGCTAGCCACTATATTTTCTTTTGTGCGCTTTGGAACTATATGGCTGGCATTTTAGATTGTGAGTCATGGGGATATTAATGCCTTGTGGGGTTAGGACTGCTTTCTTGTTATATTTATAGGTAGATGATTTAAGTCAACCCTCGAAGCAGTTTCTCAATTTTTGCATAGAAATTTAATATCTTTAGTTGTAGTCGTATTTTTTACATTATTACATTACACTTACCATCAAACATACATTGTACATGGGCGTGTACATGAAATTTTTGGCTGGTGTGAGTTGCACTGGTGGTGGTGGTACTAATTGTAATTGTTTTAATTTTCACATGTCGAAAAGCAGTAAAGCGAATCAGATCGTCCAGTAGCACAAGTCAGTCGCCTAATTTAGGCCTTCTAGTAATAATTTTCGTTTTTGAAAAGTGGGACATCGATTGTCCAATTGCATACACATCCATAATATGGATTCCATATAGTGGATGATGGTATTTTTATGCTAACTCTTCCTGTGTTCCGTGCACGCTTGTGTAATTTGCCTCTAGTTTTATTGGGATATTAATCTAGTTCCGTTCGTTCGTTAGTTTTTCGATATGATACATAACGAGAAGAACACAGTATATATTATTTATTTTTGCGTTTCCCCATGAATTAGCCGCACACAGTTTCATCCTCTCATGTTATGGTAGTATTGTGGCAATATTATTGCCTGACTCGGCGCTGTAATGTAAATATAAGTAGTAGCTTCTGCTTGCGTACATATTATGCTCATGATAATTACTATTACTAGTAAGTTCCTTTGTTTTCATGCTGCTATGACAGTCTTGTGGGGGTTGATATAAATAAATATAAAATTACATTCGGAACATCCAAGTAGACAAAAAGGTAGAATTTTTTTTGACAAAGTAAAGAGATTTGATGACCTAGCATTTCATAATAATAACTTGCTTTAAAAAAAATTGCAACGTTCGAAACGGTTATTTAACCAAAAGCGGTTACAGTATAATACAAATTTTTAAAAACTTTCAAATTGAATGGATGGGGTAAAATACGAATCTAATTTATAAAGCACTCCAGCAGCTTGCTTCTTAAGGGAACTGGAAATGGGGTTTTTTGTACTGACAGACAAACGTGATATTTATAGAAGGCTGGGAAAATGGTGTTACGCGTTTAAAAATAATGGTGTTTAAATCGCGTAATATCCTTTATTTCGTGCATATAATGTTTGTGTGCTTTTTTTATTGCTCTTCTGCAAATTTTGCTTGCGTTTTCTCGTATGAGGTAATGAGGTAATTTACTTTTTTCAAGCCTAACTTTTTGCGGCACGTGAAATACAAACTTGTGATTACTTTATGACATGATATTTTCATTGTCGTTTTGTAATTCACATCAGAAAAAATGGTACTTATTAGGACCAGAATGCTTCCAGACTAAAAATTAAAGCTTATTTTTTCCATGCCTTGGCTTTGTCAGAATTTTGGCAAATCTTGCTAAAATATCGTATATCTTGTCATGATGCTTCTTGCAATATTTGAAAGCTTTCAAGCATCACGGAAAGAATAATTTTTATTAAAAGATGTTGTATTCCTAATACAATTTCAGAAATGTTCCACCGATGTATGGGCTTGTCGTGATGAATCGCAAGAATGCGAATAATTTTATTCAAAAATTTGGACCTGATGGACAAGTCGTGTTACATAATCCTTATCTGCTCTTAAGATCTGTGGAAGATTTGAATAATGACCCTGATGATGGTACGTGGGCTCCAGCTAGAAATACACAAAAAAACAATAAATATGTTGCAGTTAAATATTTCCTCATTCTTTGTTGCAGGCACACAAGCTATCCATTGTATATGGTTTTATGAACCGCAAGACTGTGTAGCATCTGCCAGTATTCTAAGAAAAATGGGGCTAAAATTCGAAGGAGATCCAATTGACCACGGCTCTCATAGACTGCCATTGCAGGCAACTACACCGGGGATGGGACAACTGACAGGAAACGCACTTTTTCAAATTCTACAAATGGGAAAGGTACATTTTCGTCAATTCGTTCAGGATGTGAATAAAGCCATTGTCATAAAAGAAAAGGCCTAACATTTTCATGTAGAAGGCAAGCCCATTGCCGAAGAAGGACAAGACGAACGGTAGGGTCATCACTGCAGAGGAATTGGAATCGGAAATGCTGCACGAGTCAGAAAGAGTTAAGCCTATACATAGTTCAACCCCAACGGTAACTATTTAAGCTAATGTTTTTGTCAAAATGGCAAATTACTTTAGGTTTATAAATTATAATTGTTCCATCTTTGCGTTATTTCAAAGCAATCGGCATTAAAGATGACCAATGGGGGGACTCCAACCAGCTACAAGCTTACTGCCGCCAGCTCAAATACGCTCAATTCAAACTCTTCGTACGCTGGTCAGACGAACAGCAGTTCTGTACTAAATCAGTTTATTAACATGACAATAAAGGACTCTCCCAAGGCTAATAAAAACGGTGGTGATCAAGTTACCTCACAAATAAATTCTGTAAATCATTCAACAATAGCTCATAGTTTCGGGTCTCAGAATAAAATGCGAACAGTGGAGCAACTAGAACGGGAAATGAAGAAATCAGATAGCTCCACGGCGTCTGCTGTCGCGATTCAAAATGAATTGATGCAGACTCTGGGCATTCCAAATTTGCGTAAGTTTTGTACCATTACCAGCTAAAATTTTGATTGTAAGAACGGACCTTTAAAACCAAAGTGTCAATACATCTCTTGTTTAACTAAAACAAAGTAGCAACCGTCGAAAAGTTTTTTACCATTTAGAATTTAATTTGACCCTATTTGTTTTCATCCTTTAGTCATATAACATGTATGAAATGTATGTGGTGAGAGAGAGACTTATGGTATTATGGTAATGATAATGATAAATGGAATTATGTTGCTCTACGTACGCGATAAAATATAGTTCTGTATTATGATAATTGGTAGGCTCCTTGTTTGAATTTTTATTAAAAAGGAACAAATATTCGAGTACACGGATTGAAGTATTATTCATAAAGTTTTGTTTATTTATTCTAGCAGCCACCATGGAAAAGAATGAGTTTGATAATTTTAAGTCATCCGTGTCACCCTCACAGGCTGGTAGTAAAACAGTAGAACGAGCAATGTTGGACAATATCATTGGGAAAAGTTTTGATGAAATTGACCCAGAACATTTACGTCAAGTTTTCCAAAGCGTTGAGCCTTCAAATTTAATACTTGTCACAGAAAACATTCCTGGAGTGAATGAAACAAGACTGACATGGAGACTTAATAGGTCATCATCGTTGAGGAAGGTAAGATTTGTTTATGTAAATGCAACACCCCAGTTAAGATCAGAATAAGGTATATTTGTTGTTGTATTTATTGCAATTTGAATTTTTGTTTCACTATCACTCATGTATTTTTTCCTGGCTATTTAGGATAGTGAATCAACTTTCACTACACCAACTGGTGAGTTTGTTTCGGCAAGTGGCACGCGGTGCAGTTCCCAACAGGGATCGGGAGGGGATTTGAGGTATTTCGAGGGTGCTGCAAGAGATATTAAACCGACTCCACTGACAAAGGAACAGTTAACTCAATCATTATTGTATTTATTGCAGGTAAGTTTTCGTAATACGTATAAACACAATTTTTGTTTTTGTTAATTAATGATTTTGCTAATGCCGGGATTGTTTTGTGATGTGATTTCAGAATGATTCTGATTTTATTTCAAAAATCCATGACGGGTACGTGAAATCACTACAGCAGGCGTATGACGGTCGGCATTTTTAGCACACAGACGCGTATCGATGTGTTGTAGCTTCTCACCATTATATCCCAGAACTACAACTGAACATCCAGCGTTAGCAAATTGCCCTCGCCGTCTAAATACAATTGTTTTTGATGTATGAAGAAGAATCAAAATTAATTGCTTTAAATTGTTTAAAATGTATTTTTTCTTTTGTTCGTCGAGTTTGTCGTATCATGGGGTTTGAATGGTACTGTTGGTCAATTTAGGATACAATGGACGAAATTTGAGAACTAGGTGGTGCGCTACAAGCTTCCTATAAAGTTGGTCTCAAACTACCGTAGTAGTTTATTTATATTGTGTATTACACTTTATCGTTTTTTCTGTTGCTTATATTGTACGTAGAAACACATTCCCTTTTACGTAAAATTAATTAACTACTAGAAGTAGTTTGTGCGATTACAGCAATTATTATACTTATGGCTGTTACTCAAACCATGATTTAAAACTTGGTACAAGCAGATTCAGCTCATTTTCCTACTATGGACTTAAATATGGTAGCATAAATATTCTTTAACGTTTGAATTGAGTTTATTTTTCTGTACTGCGCAGTACCTAAATTAAATACTTCAAACGGCTTTGTAATGTTGTGTTATAGGATTTATTTACTATTTTCTTCATTTGTCTTTAATTTAAAAACCGTCTGAAAACGAGTTTAATCCTCAAAAAATATGTTAAAATGGTTTATTCAAAATTATTTCTACTCTTTCTCCATATCATGCATTTTAAAATTTATCAGATGTGTAAGATTTCAAAATTGGTTTCCTTGAATTTGTCAATCATTTGAAAGAGATTTATCAAAATTTATGATTTCAAAATTTAAATTTGTTTAAATAATAAATTTTCCAATTGGCTAATTCTTGTGTGACGTTCGAAGAAGTGATTTGCATATATTATTTTAAAAAAACGGCATTATAATCGGCATGTGCAAGTTTTCATGAGTATTACTGTATTCCATTTGCTTGATCATTTGATCATTTACTGGTATGTAAAATGCTGGAAAGAGTTACATATAAATTCTACAGATAAAAATGCCTTCAAAGCGCAATGAATTTTAAAAGTTTATTGTTATGGTTTTAAACGTACATTATGAGTTCCCCATACAGCTTACATCTTTCGTTAGCTATTTTATCCTACTTTACATACTACTTAAGAGTTTCTAGTAATTCAACGAAACAGATATCAAAAATTATATTACATCTTCCAGTGAAAAAAAAGTTATAATTATAATTTTCGCATTTCATGCAAACTGACGTAAAACCAAAATATATTTTTGCTCATATTCACAGCTGCAAAGCATACTAAAATATTTAGAATTCTCCTACAATGTACAAAAATCATTAAAACCGGATAAAAAGTACAAAACCTTATTGATGATCAAACAAAACTGCTTGGAATGTGCAACAATTTGCCAAATTGTATTCCATAGAAATTTTGCATTTGCCAAACAAAGCATACTTTTACGTAATACTGAAAGTAATCTAGATCATCATATTTTGTAGTTTCGTCAAATACATTTTGATTTCTCGTGATGCATTGATTTTGATGCTACACTGAAGTTCTAATAGCCTCTCCCGATTTTTCATCATGAGTTTTGTAACTTATTACTAGATAGGATTACAAAACAGAGTCATATATTATACATACTG
>JAITYZ010003603.1:0-16656 GCA_027744595.1 Paronellides praefectus
TTTACAGTTTTCAAACAGGATTTGTGGGGGAAAATATCTTCTTCTTTCTTTTTATAAATTATTACAATTTCGGAAACTTTTTCCTGTGTCGCCGTGCCTGTCGTTGCATATTTGGTAAAGGGGTCTGTTGACTCTCTACCGACGATGTAGCTGTTGTTGTTGTTGTTGGTGGTGGTGGTGGTGCAGCGGAAGGAGTTGGAGTAGGTGGTTCTTCAATTTCAACTGAAAAAGATGAAGATCCTGACGAAGATGATGATGATGGTAGTCTGATGACTACAACTGGCTCTTGTCCATGGCTATTACCAATTCCCCGACCACTTCGTTTCCCTTCTACTACCACCGGACCTGTTGAATTCTCTTGTGAGTCATTATTAATCATATGGTTAATATTAGTGTTACTACCAGAGTTGGTTTGTCCCGTTGGGATTGTTATGGATGCTGAGCCATTATTAGTCGGTGTTTGGGGATTGATGGGAACTGGTGGTGGTACTTTTATTGAAATGGGTCCTTTATTGTTCACTTCTCCGCTGCTTACTGCACGATATACTGCAGCAAAGCCTTTGGCATTTACTGTGTCATCTGATTTGAAACGGAGGAGAAGAGCGCCATTCTCTTCACTGCGAACTGGGGGTGGTAGCCGGTTTCCGCAGTAGCGGCCAAGGGATTTTGACTGAACGCTAGCGTCGTCTCCATTAAACACCTGTGGATTTAATTTATTTCATGGAAAAAGTTTTTACATGATCCTTTGTTTTGCTAATTGTTTCAATGTAATTGAAAAATGTTTCAAATCTGTTTACCTCGACAAAGTCAAATGCACAGTCGTTTTCATCTTCCACCTCGAAACTGAGGAAGGTGAGCTCAATGAAAAAGTCCATTGGACCCATCGCTTGTTGTCTTTGCTGCCATGAATCTTCATGATCGATGATATGGTCATCCGACTCACCGCCGCCATCCTCATCAGCGGCCATCTCAATGATCCATTCGCAGTCCTCACTGTCTCCATAAGTTGAATCACCGTAGTTGGCGTGCGAGTAGATGTATTCTTCTTGAGTCCCAGCGAAAAGTACACCGCCACAAACTAAAATAAAACAAATAAAGTCGACTTGAAGTTATCAAAGATGATTTAGGTATATTTCGCTTGATTCTTGAGGTTTGTTGATTTGTTGTACCACTATAATGCTTTGCATGAAATCCTCGTCTATGCACACTCCCATCAGATTTGAACAGTATCATCATTTGATTTGAGCTGGACGTCACCGGAGGAGGGATCTTGCTTCCACAAAATTTCCCCAAAATGGTCATATCCGAATTACTCCCGTCATAAATGTACACCGCGTCATAAGTGCACTCTGGGTGTTGCTCCACTTCCAACTCGTCAAATATCAGTTTAACGCGATGACCTTGAATTGTGGAAATGATCCAAATACACTCCTTCTTCCCTGGATAGGGTTCTGGATAATTTGGAGATGCAAGCTCGTTTGTAGGTGATGGGGTTATCAGATCAAATTTGCAGCCACCCTCTTTACAGTCATGTCCGTTGGAATGGAGGGTGAATCCATTGTAGCATAGGCACATGTATGAGCCCACAGTGTTTCGGCATATTTGAGCGCATCCACCATTATCCGTGGCACATTCATCCTTGTCTAACGTGGAAAGTGAAAAAAAGTTAAAAGTTAAAGTCAAAAGTTAAATCTTACCCAGGTTTGCATACACAATTTTAAGATTTAATTTTGAGATTTTACCGGTAAAATACACTAAAGCAAAACCAGTCTTTTGCACGGAATTATCTGAAGTAAATACAATTCGAATAGAATTTCCCTCTGATGTTAACATTGCTGGAGGTCGTGATCCACAGAATGACCCATGTCGTTTCATCTCATCCTGACTTAATTTACTGTACACTTCAACGCTGTCATAATCACATTCTTGCTGGAATATTCATTAAATCAATTTTTCATGCCTTTCAAAAAATATTGTTTTTATTTTTTTCCTATAAAATTATTGTGTTTACGCACATTATTCCCTTCGAGGTCAAAATGCGTGAAATTTATAGTGATTCTAGTTTGTGGTGGTGCAATAATTTCCCAAGCACAATGTTTATTACTCGGATACAAATTAGGAAAGCTGGGTGATGTGAGAGTGCCATTTTCCTCTTCAATGATTCCTCCACACGCATCTTCGCATTCCCTCCCGTTGGAATGCAACTCAAAGCCAAATTTACATCCACACGTGTATGACCCTGTTTTGGGATAAAAATAGGAGCGTATAGTAGTACATCATTATTATCCAATCAAATCATGTCAAAATTACCAGACACGACGATTACCATCATAAACATTTCAAATAAAGTGACACTTTAAAAAATAGGATACATCAACAAAAACCACACACACACACACATATACTACACACTACACACTAGGCAAAATCCGAGTACTTGAGAATTAATGTTAATTTATTTATCATAATATTATTTCATCTGTCCACCCATAATTTGTTCTTAATTATTTTATAACGCATTATTCATTTCATTTGTACCAATTGTATTTTTGCATGTGTGTTCACAGTCATCCAGTCCTCTGGCACATTCATCCAGCTCCTTTTGGTAACTAGCCGAGAATCCAGCCTTTTGCACACTCCCATCAGAAATGAATCTCACCCAAAGCTGATTGGATGAGCTTGTTAACGGTGCTGGAGGATAGTAGCCACAATATGTTCCAAGTAGTGTGCTATTTTGCGTGAGCCCATCTCGAATTTCCAAAAAGTCATACACGCAATTTTCATGATTTTCAATTTCAAAACTGTGAAACTGCAAGGAAACTTGGTAGCCTTCCGGAACTGTGATCCTCCAGATGCACTCTTTTGATGCTAGATATTCATCCGGGAAATTTGGAGACTCCAAATGACCATTTTCTCCGAAAAGGTCGCCACCACAAATCGCTTCATAAAATGCTTGAAACCCCCGGTAGCTTTCCACACTTTTTGTGGTGGAGTAAGTCAAAACCATTCGCGAGCCTGTGGAAACGATTGGCCTATCAAAACGAAGATTTGGACCACAGAAGCGACCAAGGAGTGGTGATTTGTGCCAGTATCCATCTCTAATTTCCAAGTAGTCATGTTTGCAACCATCCGAAAATGGAAGATCAAAATCGGTAATGTTGAGCACAATTGTTTCTCCATGCGTTGCAACAATTCTCCATTCGCATTTTTCGCCATGTAAAACTTGGGGTGGGGGGAGTGCTAGACCCACGGAACGGTCTACAACCGATGGGGAAGCAGGTTGAGATGGATTATTATTGTTGTTATTTCCAGATTGATTTGAGTAAGTGGAAGGATGATAAGGGCTTGCAAACCAAGCTGAAGGCTCGAGAAGTGTTCTTCCACATTCTTAAAATACATAATAATACAGGTGAGTCAGTTAAAGGAAATTCATTCATTCAGTTATGTCAGGTAATTCATTCATACTCGGGCATTTATATAGTCTGTTGGCTTGAGCAATGTCTCCCAAGCTGAGTCTGATTCTCTGTCCAATTTCGGGCCGATGTCGAGAGTTGGGGTCCTCTCGCGGCAATATTGTATCCAAGAACGTACTCTGTGACAGAAATCAATTGAATTTTTAAATTTTAGACTCATGGATAGACTAATAAAAAAAGTCAAGACTTAATCTACTTTTGCATTAAAACTGTTATATATAATATTTAAAAAAAAAAAAATATTAAAATGACACCATTAATTTTTGCCCCATTTTTTTTCTTTTTAAAAAATAAAAGTAAACTATGTCAACTTTAATTACAAAAACAAGAGAGAAAAAATAATAGATAGGTTTAAAAATAGAAAAAAATTGTTCATGAATCATTTTCATCATTATCCTCATAAAAATTTATTACAAATTGATGCATAAAAGCTTTTTAGTACATCTTCGTACTTGTGGCCCATTGCCCCGTTTTCCAACAAAGCTGCAGCAGCCGCAAGCCTTCTCCGTGAACACGATGTAGTTGGGATGCTCTTCTGTACGTTCCACAAACTTTACGCAAGTCGAGTTTTCCCAATGTCGCATTGCCTGTATGAGAGATGATCAAAAAGAAGAAGAAGAAAGAAAGTCATTCAAGTAAATAAAAAAAATCTTAGCGTTAGCATATCAACATGTCATGCCACGTTATATAAATTATGATAAACACCAAAAAAATACATGTCTGCATATATGTGAGTATGTATTCATATTCATTATCAACATAATATGTAAAAGGTGAAGATGAGTAATTTCATATCAATTTTATGAATCTTGATAAAAACAAATTCATGGAAATTAGTGTCTTTACTTAATGAAACAACGCATTAAACCCAAATGATTAGGTATTATTAAACTGGTAAACATTATTCAATGTTTTATTGTACCTGTTTAAAGAGAGTTTTGTGGGCACCACTAAAGTTTCCATCAATTTCATAGGGAATCACCCCGAAATCCCATATACGTTCCCGTCTCGCTGTCGCCGCTCTCCGTCCACGTGTCTTTGACTTGATCTTGATAATCTTTGCAGTGACATCATCCACATTATTCAAGAAAATATCGTCTTCAAAGAGATACTCCGAGTTGATTGACCCTTGTTCGTTGGGAATGACTTTTCAACAATGAAAACACAAAACATACTTTTACATTACCTAGTTTTCATAAGTTTTTCATTTCAAAAGATTACTAATCCAAAAAAAACATGTATATTTAAAAAAAATTGAAAATCTCAAAACAATTATATATTTTGAGAGAGAGAAAAAATGTTGGGTAAGGATGTACAGTTGATATACTTGCAGATGTGTACGTCATTATCCCGACTGGAATTTACGTCGAAATTTCCATAAAGTAGTTGATCCGTCGTCCATATTTGCTTGTAGTGCTCACTGTCACCATAATATCCCTCAGCATCCTCATCATCAATTGTTGCTGCACTGCTGTAATTAAAACTAGATGAGAAACCGGTAGCGGAGGGATGCTGATGGGAGGTGTATAGTGTATTGGCAGCAGTCACTAGAATAACGTTTGCGAAACTGCTTATAAAACAGAAAAGTAGTGACAAAAATATCACAGAGGAGGATGCTGCTTGTCTGTTTTTAGAGCAACAATTTAATTTCAGTAGAAGGCCGCTAGAATTTAAACTATTTTTTCTACTGGCCATTTTTAAAGATGATGGTGGTGGTGATGAGGAGCAAGCTATTGTGTTTTCCCCGCATTTAAAATTCAGTCTGCCAGCAGCAGCACCTACGTCACCATTTCGGAAACTTGACCGTACCATGATGGTCACTGAAATTTTACGTTTCACTTATTCTGGAACATAAACATAAAACTAGGAAACTATGAAAAAGATATATGAAACTTTCTTTTAAACAAAATTCTGCAGAGACAAGTTTGCTGGGTATGTGGAGGAGGAGTACTTAATTAGCTCATTGTTTTCATGGAAGAGGTGCAACACCATTTACAATGGTGCTGCTGCTGGTGATGATGGTAGTACCGATCAAGATAACACATTTCCTTGACTTTTTCTAGTTCCGCTGGGCTTGCACACTCACACACACACACAAACACAACAATCTCCTCACCACCACATCTTCATGATCACATTTACACCAGAAAACAAAGTAACAACAGAAGAAAAACAGAGTAATATTATTATTGTCAGTAAGCTCCCCTCATCATAGTCATCCTCTCTCTGGATTCTCCATTCTTTATATTTTTTCCAGTAGTAGCAGCACTATATATGCACTGATTGTAGCTACTATTATCATCATCCCCAGCAACAAGTTGCATTGAAATTACACACACATACATGAATTAATATATATATATATAATGTTTTTATCAAAAAGTAGCGTTCACATTATTAACTACACACTATATATATACTCTAAAGTGAAGGAATCGAAGGAGGAGGAACGCAGTAGATAGTAAGCGTTGGACAAGGGATGGTCGTGATATTGAAAGGAAGCAAGAAAAAATATTAATGATTCAATCTCACATATGTGACATGACGAAGATACTGGGCACAGAATTACGGCGACAAACCATGGACAAACTCTAAACTTAAAAATAAATAAAAATACTAATACTCCCGTTGTTTGTGACGATTGACCATCATCCTCGTCGTTGTCGTCGTGTCCTCCTCGTCATGATCATCATGATCATAAAAAACACTCTTGTTGTTTGCTTTGCTACTTTGCTCTCGATAGTTTTGATCTCTTTTTTTTCATACATATTTTTTTCCAGTCTCTTTGATTTGAAATGGAGGATAAATGGATGCATCCACCAAAGTACACATATATTCTACATTCACAACTTTGTACCACAGTCACTGGGGAAAGATAACGAGGCATAAAGTATGGTTCATTAAATCGGTGCACACAGTCAGGGTTCATTATTATCATCATCAACGTTAGTGATCATGATGATGACCATTAATACTTGCCACTTGTACTTACTCACATACTACACACGTAACAAAACTACTTTGTAATATTTGTAGAAAAAGAAATACATATAGTAAAAATCACCCCATCATTCACACTAGAACTTTTTTTTTCAGCGCTCCACATCTTCTCCATAATTCTCTCTCATCGACGTTATTTCATATATTATATATACATTAATGTACTTTACACTCTATTTTTCACTCTTAAATTGCTCTTCTTTTCTAAATAAATAAATAATAAAAGTGGTTCTATGATGATAACGATTATTATTATTGGGATGATTATGTGCATGCATGCATGTTTAAGAAGGGTTTATGCAAGATTATTATTAAGAGAGGGTCACAGAAAAAAAAGTGTTTTCGTTGTGTGAAGTATGGACAACAATACGTATAGACATTCCTTAAATTTGTCTAATTTACAGAGACAATAATATGTCAAACAATAATAATATAGATATGTATGCATTTTATTATGTGTACTTGTGCACCTATTATACTCATACTCATCCATATACAGAATATATATATTATGTATTTATGATATTTTTTTAGGATATTATGACAAGTGCACCACAACAGTAATAAAGCACTTGAAAAAGTGTCTTCTTCTTGATGTCTCTTTCAGTACTTTACTTTTGAGCACGGTCAAGTGGACAGAGTGATGTTTGTGTAGACTTGTGTAGGTAGGAGAAAAAGGTTGATAAAAGAGTTGGTTATTATATGAAATGAAAATAATTTTTATGAATGTCATTATCCACGTTACTAATTGATATCATCATTATAAAAACGTTAAAGTTTGTGATACATTTCCTACCTTTCAACCCTCTATCCATACTTATGAACCATCACATCACATAATATGGATGAAATTAGCTGTCAACCTTTATGATCTACATAATTTAAGATTATATTGGCGAATAAATTACTTTTTTTAGAAACTTTAGTTCATCATATACTCATTAATGTCATGCTTGTTTGTGATAAATGTCCAAATTGTGGATGTGATGATGGTAAATGGTGTCAAATTTAATATGCAATATTTTTCAAAATTAAGATGAGTATGGCGAAAAATAAATATATATAAAAAATCTGTTTACTTGAAGCAGATACTTTTTGTTAACATACATAACCAACGTTCACTGAGCGATTAAATATTTAGAAAAAGCAAACTTTCATGATTCAGTACGGACACAAACAGCCACCTAGTGGGTGTTCTCGTAAATGTTACTTTATCTTTGTTTTTAGGATTCTTGATCAATGATTAATATTTAGTGCATTTAATTCTGACAAGTATTGCGCAAACATTTTTTTTTTTTGCAACTCTATCTAGAAAGTCAATGATACTAAGAGTCTGCTGACTACAGATAAAATATATTACAAGATTTTTCAGGATCACAGGATCAAAATGATGGTCAAAACATTGTTTTTGAAAGAGTTTAATTGATTAGCGTCACTGGACTGGACTGAGGATTTTAATAGTAACCAAGTATATGTGACTACCATCAGCCAGCTGCTTCGTTGATAAGCATATTTTTTGGATGATCATTATTTGTCGTTGCGCATGCGCTAATGTTTTTCTTTCTTGTTTTTGTGGTATTCTGTGTATCAATGTGTCAACATAATAATATGGGATAAAATGCCGAAAACTGACAAAATATTTACTGCGCCTTACTCAATTATTTCAACTTTAAAAAAAAGTTTTCCATTTAACTTATCATGTAAAGCTGCCAATCACTCAATTTCATTAAAACAGTGTGTAACAAACAAACATGATAATTATTAAATTACGGTCTTGGATTGCCTAATATGAGTTTCTTCAATTGTTTAACTTCCGCATTTTCCCATTTCTAGGTTTTCCAATGTACCAAAAGCATATTATGCCGAAAAGAAATCAAAATCAAACATGGAATATATATTAGTTATGAGATTTTACAGTTTTTATTTAAACAATGATAAAAGCGATTGCAGAAATAACAAATGGATATAAAGTAGGTTCTCGAGACAAATGATTATTTTTCGTAAGTACATAAATTCATATAATTGACAAGTCAATATGTTGTGTTTTTTATACATGAGAAGTTGTTATTGAGCAAACACACAAAACATTCTGAGAAAGAATTAGAACAAGATGATAATTTTCATATGAACATTCCTCATTAATTGTATATTATTATTACGATTTTTTGGGTGTTGCCAAAATTACTCTCGGCAGACTTCCAAAACTCTGGCACTTGGTTCCAAAATATCTCCACACCACTTGGGCAGCCAATAGCGGGGGATGACATGCGCCGTGGCTCCATAAAATTCCTCAAATGTTTTCCTGTAATACAGCGACTCGAAAGAGATTGGTGGAAGATGTTTGTAAGTCTCCTTGGCCTTGAGCAACTCTTCATCCTTGTACATTGTGTCAGCCATCTCGCCAATGATTTGAAACCACGACTTTTCCTTTTTGGACACCCCATCAGAAAAGGCACATTTTGGGCGTACCCGGACATCCTCTGGAATAATTGCTTCTCCTAATTCTGGTGAGAAGGCTCTTCGAAGGAGCCATTTCTCTACACCCTCAACAGGAACCCTGATCCTACAGTCCAAGTTTAGATACAAATCGATAAAGTCATAAGAGAGGAATGGACATCTAGCCTCCAACCCATGTCGCGCAACGCCCCGATCCGCACGGAGCACATCATACATCCCAATTTCCTTGAGAAGCCTGCAGTTCTCCAAGTGAGACTCTTGGGGACTGGGTGCATTGTGGAAGTACATGTAGCCAGAGCAAAGCTCATCACTCCCGTCTCCGATAAGCAGCACAGTGATATCAGTTTCAGCTGCGATTTTCTTGCAAACAAGATATTGACCTACGGAAGCACGAACTGTTGTAATATCGTACGTGCCAATGGCTCGAATTACATCTCGAATAGCGTCCAAAAAGTCCTGGGTGGTTAACTCAAAATGGGTGTGCTCAGTGCCACAAAAGTCGGCTACTTGTTGGGCAAATGGACCATCAGTTCCACCTGGCATGCCGATTGAAAATGTGCGAAGCTTCTTTCCTGAAGTTTGTTTCAGATAACGAGCAGCAATGCCGACAACCAAGCTAGAGTCCAGACCACCAGAGAGAAGAGCACCAAGTGGCCTGTCAGCATGCATCATGTCAATCACGCATTTTTCCAATGTACCACGAATCTTTAAAAATTGATATGATAAGCAAACCAGTTAGTACACAATTTGTTTCGCACATGTCTACTAAAATCAGGCTTAACGGGAATCTGTTGTTCACCACGTACCTTTTTGCAAGCTTTATCCAAATATGTGGCGCCAAACACATCCAAACCATTTAGCTCCTTGAACGGTGAAATGGTATCAAAGTCATAGTACTTGACAATATTTTTGGAAACACTAACTGTTCCATTCAAGTCCAATGTCATTGTCATGTAGCTACCTGGTGGAAACAAGCTAATTTCCTTGTGATCTGCTATGCCCACGATGCCAGGCAGCTCTGAGGAAAACGCAATACCATCCTTGTCTTCGGCAAAGAATAAGGGTCTTACTCCAGTTGGATCATGACCCACATGAATCATTACTCTTCGTGCATCCATGTCAATGTCCAGAATGATAAAGGCGAATTCCCCGCCTTTCACTTCGTTCATCAGTGTTTCAATCCCGTGGTTACGGTAAATTAGTGGAATTACCTCACAGTCACAGTCAGAGTTCATTTCAAGTTGATATTTTTTCTTGAGCTCGCGATAGTTGTACAGCTCGCCATTGCACAGGGCGTAAATTGTGCGACCTTTCCATGTGCAAACAAAAGGCTGATCCCCATTGACAGACTTGTCCATAATGGCAAGACGATGAAAACCGAGAAAGAAAGGGACGAGAAGGTCAAACTCGATAAAGTCTGAGCGGTCAGGTCCCCTGTGTTTTATTTTGGTGAAGGACGTGTACAGCTGAGATTTGAACTCATCTGTCAATTCGCCCCGATGTTTGAGAATGTAAGCCCAAATTCCACACATCTGCAAAAATGGAACACACATGAAAATTATCTAGAAAATTGCATATACCATTTTATTATTATAGTAAATTACTTTTGGGTTACTGACCTTTGCTAATAGGAAGTTGGTTCTATATAATATCAGTCTTGAAGGCAAGCTTCTCAGATCTTTGATTGCTCGCAGTTTTTGCACAAAACTAGTGAGCAAAGAGGAACTCGTTGATCTGCTCTACTCCACAGGAGAATCACAAAAAAGACAAAGTCAACCTTGTGCACTGGTATTTGACTGGAAGCTAGCTGAATTCTGTCGTGTTGCTGGATGTTTTATGGCTACAAATAAGGTGCTTGTATATATTTGCTTGCCGTATGAAATGTAATATGTAGGTTCGTGGAAAAGGGTAATCAAAGAATCAAACAGGAAAATATTCCTGTAGTTTTGTAGAGTTACAAACAGGGGGAGTGTAACAATACTACTGTGTTCTGTATGTACTTTTATCCATGCGTTTCGGTGTATTTTATTAACACAAAAAAAAGTTTTCCGTCCACAGTCCACACACCACATTCACACAGACAGTCGCCACTGATTTCTGTGGAAAATGTTAATAGGATTTCTTTTATGTGTAAATGTGACGTTTATGGATGCGGGTTATAAAAGAATTTAATTTTGGTGAGTGATGAGTGATGACGTGTAATGTAATAATGTAAATGCCCATAAAACTATGTATAGGAAATGTTCTAGGAGAAGATACAAAACATGATAAATTAAGTAATGAATAGATGAATAGTTATTATTTTTTGTTAAATCATTTTTTCATTCTCTTCCCAACATGGACATGTTTGCTTTATGATAATTTATCATTGATAGAATGGGTAAAAAATCTGCAGACAAACGGAAAAACTAAGCGCCACCATCAATAAAATGTTTGCTATTCTTTCTTTTATTAGTTGTTTTATTCGTGATTACAGATAGAAATATTTAAAGCAACATACGACATTAATATTAAGTTTTATTTATTGTCATTATAGCCATTATAGTAATGGCCCATTACCTGTTTACACATTTTGTAATTGCTTGTTCTCAAATGCATCAACTCTTTTCATTTAAAAAAATTGGTATCGAACCGACAATTTTACAACACAATTTTTTACAATCTATCATCATCATCATCCTAGTAATAAACCGAAGGAATAAATTGCATTTAATTTACTCCACCACCTATCAATTTTATCGGTTTCCCCACTCACATCATGCATACATGCAGGCTGGTTGTTGGTAACTGGTATCACATTTTTAGCTCCTTATACTTTGAATTTTACATTCTTCTTTTGGGTTAAAATGCAGCTCTCTCTTTCTTTGACAACACAAAAATCACAATCAGTCAGCCAGTAGTCGTAGCTTTTCTGTTCTCTTCTCACTCAGAAAAGGGAAAAAATTCCATATCGAATCCATATTGATTTTACAATCAATGAAGCATGGAAAACGCCGCTCTAGCAAGAAAATCAACAAGTTATATATCTGCATCTGCATTGATATTGATACATAAAATGATGATGGCATGGCATGTAGGCATGCATGTCTCATGTGTGTGTGTGTACTTAAAATATAATTATAAAGCTTCCCTTTTTCTGTTACAAAAAAAATTAAGTAATTTTTGTACCTACTTATAACCTATCTTTTTCAAGTGAGATTACTATTTTTATGCTGAATCACGACAAAAAAAGAACTAAAAAAAGAGAAATCGAAAATGATTGTGTTTGTTAACCACAGCAGCAGCAGCAATAAAAATAAAAGAGTAACAGGATTTGGCTTGATGACTTTTTTTTGTTTTTTTTTTGACATATTGATTCATCTTAAAAAAATTCCTACACAATTTTTTTTATAGTAGTAGACAAATACATTATTGTTGTATGTTTGGGACACAATGATAAAATGTATGTGTATATGTGCGAGGGTCTATATCAAAGGTCATAAAGCATTTTTTGGCCAGCTGGGCTAATACGTGGATTGACATACGACAACTTGTTCTTTAATCTCCATGTCATGTCCTGTCCATGTCCTATATATATTGCTCCATAATCCTCTTCCAGCTTCCAGGCCATGTCACCATCGTGCCCTGGTATCAAAAAGTTTTTGTCTTCCGAGTTTCATTATACCAAAGTGCACAAGAAGAAATGCCGACTTGACATGACAACAGCCTTTTCAACTCTTTCTTTGACACACGCACCTCTCTTGTGAAGAAAGAGAATCGTCTTCATGATGACAGTCGTTCAGTCAGAGACCCGAGGTTGTTGGAGATGAAGATAATAATGTTGAGGAATATTATTACTGCCCGTTGCTGGATATACTACATGACCTGTTCCGATCCCAACTGGTTGATTACCACCAATTATAACTAAGTACAAACAAAAAAAAGGTTGTAAAAATTGACGAATAAAAAAACTGGAAAATGATGATAGGGAGTTTGGAATTAAAAATTATTAATCAGAAAGGGAGAATGCATGCATCATATCATCACCGATTGTGAATTGATCCATGAAGGCAGTTGAAATGTTTGATGCTGCGTTTGCGTTGCTTTACAAATTACAAGTATACATAAATTATTCGTTTTAACTTTAGTCAAAAACTGAAGCTGCAGTAGTGGAGCCGGTTTTTTTTCTCTTCAGCGTTTCTAATACATAATTATCATCACGATTCTGAAGAAGTGTATCACCTTTTTATCAGCCGGTGCAGCAAATAGTTCACGTGATTTTGGGATTGATATTTTTTTGAACAAACAAAACTGCTGCTGTTCGCATAGGTTTATAGCAATAAATGAATAAAAATGTGGTGTAAAAGCATTATGATTGCCTACAAAATGATTGAATACCTTATTATGTAAAGGGAAAGCATGTCTTGTTTTGACAACACGTGAAAAGCTATCCAACTGAGACTCTGAGTCTGAGTGATTTTTTGCGAAAAAAATTAATTGATTCTTGAATGAAGCAACCTAAATTGAGTTCTTTTATTTATTATGCATGTTTGCAAGCAAGTAATCGCAACCTGCAAAAACACTTCTGTACAAACTACAATTTTCCCTATACTTTGTCTCACTGACAATTATTTTTCAGTGTAATTTGTATTCATTTGCATTTTCCCCAAGCTGCGTGGCGTCACCACATCTCTCCTCTCTCACATATAATCCATCTTGTTGCACACAGACAGACAGATTTATATACCTAAACATTTTGATTATATTTATGATCATGTATTAGCGTTATCTTATTTCAATGATGATAAAAACATACAACGACATCACTGAAATATATATACCTATATATATTATCGATCCATAATATTACCTATAACAATAATTTCCTGTGTGTGCGCGCTTAAAAAAATGATTCATGAAATGCAACTTTTTATTTTATTTTTATGTATATTTTTATTACATGATTAGCACGTTGACTGAAATGAAACCATGCTCATGTTTCAAAAGCTCAAGGTCAGTTTTCTTGCTCTGCTTCTCTATCAATCGATGGATCATCTCATCAGCAGCATCATCAGCTTATCGTGTCGTTCTTGTTAAATATCCATCTTGTGTGAACTGTGGACCCATGTACTATTACCGCTCTCTTGTCTGTGATGCAATTTACTTTAATATGCCTACTTCAGTACTCGGCAATCACCTACTGACTACAACATTTTACATTCCTTTGGTTTAAATATACTTAAAAATCTACAGGTATATACCTATATATTTTGCACAGCTTTCATTCATTTTCATGTCAATTCGGGTTTGGCAAGCATGTCATTTGCTCATCATGTCCTTACAAAATGGGGATTTTTTTAAGTTAAATTGCAAGCAAATAGAAAAATAGTCTTGAAAAAAAACTCCAATTTGCTTATTTTAGATTTTTGCTTGGCTTTCTGTACACAAGATAATTATGAAAACAGCCGTACAACAAATATCAAAATGTATGTTTTGCACACAGTGGTTGTAACGTTGTAAGTCGTAAGCTTGATCTTGAAATTTACAAAAAAAGGTTATTATTGTTATTGCTGCTCTAGTAAACTAGGTATTAACTAAAAAAGGCCAAATAATACTGTGTGATTTGCCAGTTTCATCATCTAGCCTTGTTGACGGGTGTGAACTCTGCAGTTTCACAAGCAGAGTAAGAGTATTTTTTTTAAGGGGAAAAATTATAAATATAATATAGAAAGAATGAGAATGGGGAAAAAAGAGTTTTGAGGTAATAATGCTCAAATTGTACATTGGGACATACTTCATTTGTGTTCCTGTTGGATGATTTGATCATGAGATGATGATCATGTCGCCCATATGGTTGCTCTATAAACTGAAAAATTGGAGTATGCCATAATATCATGATGACTATATGGTAGTGACTTTTTTTTA
This sequence comes from Paronellides praefectus, assembly GCA_027744595.1. Lineage (NCBI taxonomy): Eukaryota > Metazoa > Arthropoda > Collembola > Entomobryomorpha > Paronellidae > Paronellides > Paronellides praefectus. Next base: position 14,835 of record JAITYZ010003603.1, read on the forward strand.
TTTTGGAATTTTTTTTACTACTATTATAATAATATGTACTATATAGTAGTTCGAGTGACTATGCAGCGTGTTCACATTTTGACTACTCACATAATACACACACTCTCTCACACACAGGAGGAGGCTTAAAATTTATTTTTAGATTTGGTCCGTCTCTTGTTCTTCTGTCCCTCTGTGTCTTTTTGCTGCAAGAAGTTGGTGTGCAAAAATCCTGAACACTAGAATCCACACTACCATGCATGTGTAGAGTTTCACTGCACATACCGAGTAGAATTGGAGATAGAAACACTTTCGAACGTAGGAACGCATTTGACACCAATGCTACTAATACACACATCAGAATCCGTAACGTGTGTAGAGTGTTTGTTAGTATTGGAACATGATAGTATTTCAACAATCTGGGCCTTTGAAAATCTTTTTAAATAACATTCTCAAAAACTCAAAATCTCAAGTCAAGTGAGAAAGAGAGAGAGAATTATTATGCATATAGGTAAAAATCTAATCTGCTGCAACTTGCTGGTGTATATAATGTGTACTGAGTGAGTACTGATCCTTTCTACACCTTTTGCCTTTTAATCTAATTTCCTTTCTCTCTCTCTCTACCTATTTATTTGGAGAATCTCTTGGTGCTCCTTCAAGACACAGATACTTCCGCCGACTGACTGACTCACAACAAATAATTCACAGAGGCTGACGGGAAAGCAAAAAAATAAAGAAAAAGATTTAGTACAATGATATGTTGTAGTATATATCATAAATCTAGTAATCATGATCATCATAAACTAATAAAACATGCAGTCTTTTCAAAGGAATGGATCAATGTAACGAAATTTTATAGCTGCTACTAAAATGTCTTCATCCAGATAGTTTTACTGAATGTTGAATGCATTTTTTTAAATGAATGTAGAAATGCTGAAAGAAATCCAAACAAAAAAAATGATTAAAAAAAACTCGTTGAAATTGGTTCTGGATCTTTTCTCTTGTCGCATATTTTACTGTTGAATGCAAAATTATGCAATTTGAGTGAGACCGACAGACAATAAAAACGGCTCATGAAAGTTTCAAAGTTTCTTATATGATCCGATTCTCTGTAATGCAAGCTCAACATTCCTGTTGTTTACATGGCACGGCACAACCGAACAAAAGGAACGTGCCTTTTCTGATTACAAATAAGATGATTCGAATGTTGAATTTTTGAAATATCCCTTATTCAGTAGGGTTCTGTTCTGTGCTAAATGTATTTGTTCATTGAAAATTACATACAAATGCGATGATAAAATGTATCAAGTCGTTTATTTTAATGACTGCCTGTATCTCCCTGCTAATTTTTATGCCTCTTTTGCATGAGAATAATATAACGTGTAATGATGAACAGATGAAAGTTTCATGAAACACTAAATGTTTTTGTTTTTTTGGGCTCATCCATCCTCTAAAAAAGAAGAATATTATTGAAATCAAGGGAATATCTTAAAAAAGTGGGATATGGCACTGGGCTAAGCAGAAGCAGTGGTGTCATAGCAGGCATAACGTGTAGGCATTTTTATATCACACACACTCTTTAGCAGGGAAGGAGTAGTAGAGCCAAAAAGAGTAGCCTTGCTAGTGATGGTGGTAGGTTTCAAGAGTGACTATGCAGTGCTTGTTGGCTACGCTTCGCTTTATCGCTTGACGGCTTTTTTTATATATTTTTGATGTGCATCAGCGTTTTATATTTTCCAGTGACCTAGATAATAATAACAATATTTTTTATTATTCTTAAATATATTCCAAAATTGCAAACAATGTCCACAGTTACGGTCAAGTTACAACGCTCAGATCTTTC
>JAITYZ010003604.1:0-11283 GCA_027744595.1 Paronellides praefectus
ATTATTGTCTCTGGTTCTAAGGATAATCAACAACCAATAAAGATTTGGGATCCAAAAGCAGGAATGCCACTAGCTACAATGTAAAAGGCGATTTTCATAGTATTTTTCACCAGCATTTTCTCATTTTCTCCATTTTTTAAGTGTTTTAAATTATTCCTTCTAATAGTCACGGACACAAGTCGTCCTACAAATGTGCAATTTTTTTTTGATATACTATTGTTATATTTTCGCAGTTGTGAAAAGGAAATTGGCGCAATTGAAAATGCGCACGATAATATTATATGGGCGCTTGCTTGGCATCCCGTGGGTCATATTCTGTGTTCAGGTTCCAATGATCATACCTCAAAATTCTGGACAAGGCAAAAGCCTGGTGATATTATTAGGGAGAAAGGTCATGGAGTGTTTCATGATTATTCAACTCTGGACGATAATGATCTGGGTAAGACATTCGTTCCTATGAAAGTTGAGGTCAGTTCATGATTTCTATCTAGATCGGTAAGAGTTAATCCATCATTTTCCTTTGATATCTATATATATAGAAGAAGCATTTATCCCTGGAATGGGACCAGAAGACAAGATAGAAATGCAAGAGGAAGAAAAGGAAGAGGAGACTGAGTTGGTTATTCCAGGTTTAGACTTGACCGACGCAGAAGGAATGAAACCTGAAAAGCCTGCTGTAAAGAAAACGCCGTACCAAAAGCCTATTCCCAAAAAGTTCCAAGCTAGTTGGAATGACACGAAATTTGAACTGGATGATCTCGAAGATGATAGAGGTAGAGATTTTTCCACTTTTATCGGTATTTTTTTCAGTTTCTTTTTTTTATGTAAATACATGTTTATTGCAAACTATGCTGTTTATTTTTCACAGGTCGGAATCCTCTTCTTCCAAAACCTGCTGAAGAACGATCTCCTTCTATTGCAAGCCAACCAACATCCTCAAACCCAACAGTACCTGCAGCAATAGCACCACGCTCCGACCCCTCGCCTCCACCCTCTTCAGGCTCCTCAGACATGGGAATCTTTAATCCCAATGTAGGATTTGGTCCGATGGGAGCCCAATTTAATAACCCACAACAGTCCATGTTTGGTCATCCCCCACCACCATCCAGTGGAAATCCATTTTTAAATCCCACGCAAAATCCTTTCGTGCAACATAATATGAACATGGGCTCATCATCATCCAACAATTCGAACAACAAACAGCAACAGTCTTCTGGTCCATCAAATAATAGAAATTCTCGGGGTGATCGTGATCGAAAAAGGCCAGCTGGTGGTAATAACTCTAATTCAAGACGAGGCGGAGGCGGTGGATGGGGTAGATAGGATTAGTACAATATTTTAATTATAAAAAATAATACAAAAGTTTTCTAACATGTTAATTATTAGTTACGTCTTCCTTCATGTTTTATCATATTTTGTGCTGTTGTTTTTCATTGTGTTTTTATACGATACGATGATGATATTGTTACAACTGACGGGATTTTTTCTCAAACTCATTTATTTATTTCATTTTCACACAAAAGAAAAATAATTCAACAAACAAGTTGCGTTACAAGTTACAAGCAAACGATACAGAAAAATCATTATTATATGAAAAACAAAAAAAAAATCAAACAATATTTCTTCACGACGACGTATACTCTTGTTGGCTCGCAAAATTAGGGGCTGACTTGAGTTATTTTGTATTATTATTGTTTTGTTGTTGTTAACTTTTTCTCACGATCCACATTTCATGCTTTTTGTTACTGATTTGTTTTTAAAATTGCGCTTTTAGTTTTGTTTTACACTGACGCAGAAAGCTTTTTAGCTTTACCCTTTGTTCCTCCTCCAAACCCACCTTCTTTATCTTCTGCTGCTGTCAACTTCTCGAGCTTCTTTACTCTAGCCTTATGGAATTGGAGAATGATGTCATTCAGAGAGGGCTCATAAACTTGGAAACTAGTTTTAGGATTGGATTTAAAAATTAAATGTGTTTAGTGAAAATGATGACTTAAGTGTTTAGTGAAGTGATGATTAGTAAAATCTTTTGATCGAAGCCTTACTGATCAAGAACAGAAGTAAATCGGACTTTTGCTCCTTCCATTACAGCGTACACCCGACTCAGCTTGAGATTCTGATCCTTGAGATGATACACTAGAAGGTTCTCTTGCTCATCAATAAGGGCACATGGACTGAAAGGTTTTAACAACAAAAGGTCACTGATTATTTTAACTTATTTCAATGTTGTTTTTTTCATTGGAGACATTTTTTTTGTAAGAGAAAGATATGGATAGAAATGTGTTTTACCTTAAATACTGAATTACATGATCTTTCAACTTATCAATTTTGGCCTTTTTCTGAAAATCTGTTAGTTTCTTTATGGACGAAACTCCGTAGCGAATGGCGAGAGTCATTCCTGTATAAAAGAATGACAATAATAGTGCGATTAAGTTGGGTTGAACATGAACAGAAAGTAATACTTTCAAAGTATTCTTATTATTTTCAATTCTATTTACTTATTCTACTTACCCTGATTGTTATTCTTGAAAATATCGTTCAAATGACCAACCGCCACCAATGAACCAGATTCCAATAATAGCGTCCTTGAACTCTGATGTTGAATCTCATCCGCGTCAATGGAAGTAAATAAAACTGTTCTATTCATGTACTTTGGGAGTCGACTGATGATGTTCCAAAACGTGTAATGTTCCAACCTATCCATGTTTGCGGTAGGCTCATCGAAAATTACCATGTTTGTGTCTCCAATAAGTGCCAAGGCACAACATAGTCGTTGTCGCTGGCCATTCCTATATATCCTGCACTTTTTATTGGCTACGTCTTGCAGTCCTAGTTACAAAAAATATTTTTAGCAAATTATTAACCCCTTCCACTCCTCTGCAAAGCTATACTCAACTATTTGCTTGCTTTTTATCCAAACTTTGGCATTCCAAATCACACAAATAAAAAATAATTGCATAGGAATAATTACCAAACAATTGTATCCACCACAGAACATGCTGCTCACATTCTCTTCGAGACAATCCTGTTGACAGAATTGAAATATATATTTATTTTATTCAGCTTTCTCAAAGGATACCAATCAAACAAGTTGGATCTCAACTTACCCCTCAATCTCCCCATAACTGTTAACATTTGCGTCCCTGTCAGATAGGTAAGGAGAGATGGCTTTTGCGGACAATATCCGACTCTCATCATAAGCTTCCTTTTGTTGGCCCCTTCCAGCAAATCATTGTCCTTGTACACATACCCCGCCGAGGGAGTCACTTGGCAGGTAAGTATATCAAGAATTGTGGATTTTCCGCTTTTTGGCAAACCTAACAATCCAGTGACAGTGTTGATGGGCACGGAAAAGAAGACGTGATCCAAGCCTTTGGTGTACTTGTAAAACTTTGTGACGTCCTGTACAAGATAGACTTCAGAGTCTACGTCGCCCTCTGCGTTAATAAGAAATAATAAATAAAATACAAACATTTACAAGAAAAAAAATGTTCTTTGAAAAAGATGTTATTTCATATGTAGTAGTAGTAGTATGCTCCAACCAATTTCAACCATGTAGTCCACCTTTTGATGCTCTTGCTTTACGTCCTCGGGCTCATCTGAAGTCTTCACGTCACGTTGAGCCACCGTCCGTTCCAAGTTACCACAGACTTTGGTTACGATGAATCTCCCGATACTTTGAATCAATTGTTGCTCGTACAAAATCAAAATGATCCAAAAAATAAAGCCATTAGAGATCAAGGCAATGATGTCATGCTGTAGATTGGGAATAACTGTATCATCATTATTTCCCCAAGAAAAAAAACTGGTTTCCTCATGACAGGTACCTGCTTCTTCACAGTATGCCACTGTAAACAAAATTAAGGCACAAAATTATATCATCATTCAAAACATTCATTTATGCCTATTACAATAATGAAAGATGGGTGATAGATGAGACATACCACAACATGTTCGGAAATGGTCGTCAAACGAAATCTTATCGGCCAGGTATATAATTGCCGATTTAGTAACGTTAATTTTATTCCCATGTAATTCGTTTAAGCCACGGACTTTGTTTCGCAACAGTCTTGTCGCATTTTCATACATTTGGCAAGACTGCAAATTAAAATATAAAAAAATATTTAACGTTTCCAAAATTACTTTCTTGAAGGGCAATTATTCGGACTCGAATGTATGTATGTCTTCACCGTTTTATCCGCATTTCTGCACCATCGTTCGTCTCCTACTACGTGGAGAAAGTGAACACAAGCTGAAGTAAGAGCGTAGGGTGGGAATATATAGAGGATAAAGCGGAGGAAACGATAAAAGTCCTTGACATACAAACGTAGAAACTGGTACGTGATCACTTTGGGAATAATCCCAAACATGAAATGATAGAGAATGTAGTGTCCATATCCAGTAATGTGCTCAGGGATCACGCAAGCCACCAGGTAGGTGTACGGAAGAGCAGCCCAACAAAGCCAACAGCCCAATAAAATAACTAAAGCCACTTTAAAAAAAGAAAAGAAATACATAGACAAAATATTATAGACCATAACAATATACACCACGAAATATTTTTTTAAAAGTTAATTGCATTAAAATACTTACATCGCTCTTCCCAACCGTGGAACTGCAGATATCCAATATTGTCTACAAATACCATCAATCCCCAGCAAATCAAGGTAAGAAGAATGTACAAGCAGTAATCTGCCAACCCATGAGAAAACCAGTAAACCGGCCCAGAAACTCCTGACATTCTCTGAAGGGTCTTAAACTTTGAGGTTCGCTCTGTCAATACCATTCTCAAAACCGGAGCACTCATCAAGCACAAAACTAGAGAGAGAAAGAGTCCCAAAATGGTGCTGGAGTTGCTTTGCGTAGATCCCGCAGGAAATCCAGGATACTGAATAAATGGATGTGTGACAAGAGTGCTTGTATAAGGTTGGGTCCTATCTGGACTGATCAGGTAGAGTAACGTCTGCATCATAACGTGAGATGCTATAGGCGCCGAGTGAATGGAGTTGCTGGAGTAATAACCAACTTGTCCCTTTTTGTCTCGGGAAAAGGCCACAATTGTTTGCCTCTTGTAATGGGTCAGTGTGTGAGCCATTCCCTGTGCTAAGTAACCTTCCAGATCATCCAAATAGTCGAGAGGTTCAATGACTGATTTTTTGTCATCATCCCTGAGTACTTTGTGAAATGCCTCCTGCCAACCTTCTCGAGTGTGTTCGTTATCTGCGGAGCGGACCAATACAAAATTGTTTTCGTACATACGGGTGCTCATAACCTTGCTTAGACTTTCCGGCTGGTGGAGTAGAAACAATCGTGCAAAGTAGGTCACTAACATGAGCAGTATCAATTGAGCGACATAGGCGACCAGAAACGAGACGTATTTTTGGCGGTAATACCAAATCTTCTTCTGAACTAAAATAAGCACCTTGTGCACAACGCCGTTATTTGGAATACCCTTCTGTACTGGAATGGGAGTTTCTACTGCCTTTTGGAATTCCTCATGTTCATCCGGATTCCCACCACGCAACATGAGAATTTCCCTTTTAGCCAGCACCTGCTCGATTCCGGCGTGACTTGCAACTTTATGGAATAATGCCCACAGGCCTGGTTGAGACATTGTAATTTTGGTGATACCGAGTCGGTCCATATTATCCTCTATTTTTTCCAATAGACCCCCATAAAACTTTCCAAATGGTAGGATAAACTTTACAGTGTCAGATTGCAAGGAAACACCTTTAGTTTCCAATAAAGTGGTTTTAGCTCCTTGTAACTCCACGTGCATCATATTTTGAATTGCTGGAATGTTGGGTTCTAAGCCTTCAGCAATTCGAAGTGTCATTAAACTTCCAATACCGTACGCCAAACGAAGAAACAAGGGACTTCCATAACACACCAGCTTTCCTTTTGAAAGAATTGCGATTCTGTCGCCGTAAAGCTGAGCCTCTTGCAAAGTTGTACACGTAATTATAATGCTTCGCATAGGTTTTAGTTCCTGAAGCAGTCGCCAAAGTTGAAATCTAGAGTCGGAATCCAATTGTTCAATGGGATTGTCTAGTAGTAGTACTGAAGGGGACTTTGATAGAGCCATCGCCAACATGAGTTTCTTAGTATCACCAATTGTGATCCCTCTAGGACTGTGGCGTCGCATCGGCATCAAGCCAAACATTTTGAGGAGGAAGGTAGCCTGTGTTTTTGCTTTGGCATAGGATACTCCATGAAGCATACAACATAGTCGAATATGGTCCTCCACGGAAAGGGTTTCAATTAGAAGCTGCTGTTGAGGGCAAAGCGAGACGTAACGGTTAGTAATGTCATGATACTCATGAACTGGGATACCCTTCACGTCTACAAATCCTGCAGATGGAGTGTTTACGCCAGCGATAACATTCAAAAAGTCAGACTTCCCCGATCCTACTTGACCAACCACGCAAGTAACTTCCCCTTCGTAAATGTCCAACGATATGTTGTCTAAAACGGTGATGTTGCTAGCAGCATCGGTGATTGTTACATTTCTGAAACGAGGCCCATATGGAGCGTCTCTTGGGCCTACTTCATATACAGAAGGTTTCTGCGACCGTGGGATGGGTCTAGTCGGCTTTGTTTCTGAAGGTGGAGGTCTGGTAAGAGACTTAAGAAAAAATAACCAACCCTCCTTAGGAGAAAAATCTCGCCGAATAATGTGGTCCGTGTATATTGTAAGGGCGAGGTATAGCATGGTGGAGTACAGGAAAAGGTTACACGACATGGGGAGGGCGATTATCAAATGGTTTTCCGTGTCCATCAAAACTGGAAAGTCGTACCAGTCCAGACCCTCCTCTGAAATAGATTAAATATCCTTAAAAATATTGTGGAATTTGAATAGACAATAAAGCAGCAGCTCACAGGGTTAATCAACGTACCATACATCTCATAACGCAAATAGTAATATATTCCATTGGCCAGATTCCACTGTGGCAGGAAGAAGCACAAGGCCCAATTGGTAAATCTGTAAAGGTGACCCTCCACAAAGAAATGCATGGGACAAAGAAGTGTGAGAAAGCTGACACAAACCACTATCAAGCCGGCCAGCTCCGCTGTGTTAATAAGAATCAAGGATAAGGATTGTTTATAATTACGTACTTTAATAAATCGACTGAATATACATAGGTACATATATATTTTAATCTGATATCATTCATCTCTTACGTTTTTTTACTCCCAAACCTGACGTTATGAAATAATTAAAGCACGTCACGGTACAAGCATGCATCCACAGAAATAGCCAAAGGAATAAAGGACTTGAAAAATTAGCGACTGCGTCCTCCGCTAACTGATAATGGATAACGAGGGCCATAACTAGAGTCGTGATGGCCCGAAAAACTCCGTGAACTATTAGATTAGCAATCCATCTCATGCTTGTGGTCATTCCGTGAATTTTCAAAAGTTCCTACAAATTCATACACAAGTTTAAAAAAAATTAAATCAAATTAACTAATATCATATCAAAGATAAGGATCCTCCGAATTGCCTACAATGCTTCCACGATTTTGCTCTAGAACCACATTTTGAGCGACGAGAATATCTCCAACAAGATAACTGAATATTATCGAAATAGTCAACGCTACCCAGCCCCTGACGCGCAAATCTGACCCTTTGTAGGTTGGATATTCAAATTGCTTGAGATTTGGTTCTTGCTTGTAGGCTCGAAGGAAGGCTGCTCTCTGGGTGTGTTAATTAATTTAAAGAGTTAAAAACTAATTTGAATGCATTTGAAAACTGATACGAAATCAATCAAATTTTTTTATTAAAAAATAAAATGATTTTATTACCGAAATTTTTGTATCTCCGACCTCCATATACGGATCCAGTTTTGCTGCGGTTTCAACTATTTTCTCTGCAAACGCAAAATCCAGAGCCATTTGCATTCCAATTATTCCAGTGTGTAGATATGGGGTCGCTGATGAAATCATTTATATTATTAAGTAACATTTCAAAACTGCTAATATAAGTAATATGACAATGATGAAACATCTTACGACGATCTTACATTGAAAATGTCGCTTTCCCGAACTCTTTCTACTTTCACTGACAAGATGCTCCCTAAATGGAAATCCTTCCACAGTATTTGCTACCTCTGAGTAAAACGTCCTTATGGTGTAGGTGAGCGACTTTGGAATATCCTCATTTTTTTCAATTCGTTTCATACGTTCCTCTCCAATCAGATTTCCTTCCATGGAGAAAATCACACCCATGGGATAACGAACAAGTTTAGCTTCCGCCTTGAGTTTATTCAGTTTCCGCTCGTACAAATCAGAACCATCGTTTTCAATCCCTTCAGAAAATTTAGAAACTTTTTGCCAGTGGTTTCGGCAAATCTGTTCAACTTCAGCAGAGCTATTGACACCAATCTTGACAAAAAAAAATTGAAAAGAAAGACGTAATACAAGCATAATCGATTTGTGATAAAATACAAGACAACTACTAATTAGCTCCCATCTTTTTCGCTTACCAATTTGGAAACAATTTCATCAGCATCGAGATCTAAATGATCTGGCTTTGATGGCATAACAAGGCTTGGTTCAGTTAGCCCGATGAGCGTGATAGCACGCTGCATGATATCACTTGTGAACTTGTTTGATGGATAGTACACGATAAAGTAGTTGCGTTTACTTTTCTTTCCACAGTACTCCTCATTAGAACAGAACGCCGTAAAAATTACCTCAGTGCCAATTTTTTCAAACGGATCTGTAAAAAAATATAGATTTCATAATAGATTTTATTCTAGATTTAGAAATTACAACCGTAATGATACCAATTTATTAAATATTTATTCATATTAACATGCATACCAAAACTGCCCTTTCCAGCTGCAGTATCAAACACTTTTGCCTGTAAGGACTGCATAGTTCCGTCACTATTCCAAACCATTCCGCTGACTACAACTCCACAAACGATCATTGGTACAAACAACTCACTAAACAAGACGAATCTTTGTCGGAACTTCATTAGAAAATTAAGCAGAACGACAACAATAAGCCGCCGCCTCCACAGTTTGGCTCTTGAAGACGATCTCTTTTCTTCTTCTTCCTGACTCTTCCGCTTGTGTTCATTCGCCTCCTCAATCAAATCAAAAAGGGCTTGAACTTTATCTCCAGAGCCACCATCAGCAGCGTCACCATCGTCGTCAACGGCGGACGCTTGTTCAAAAATATTTCTATATTTTTCAGATTTAGATTCATCTTCTTCAGGGCTGTTAGCATTGTCCTCTGGATCCAAGTATCCCACAGAGATTCTTCGATCATTCACACTAATAGTCGGAATGGTAAACTTTTTCCCTGCGCCTATTCGTTGCCAGAGGAGTGCAGCGGCCTCGGCTTCCGACGAAGATTCGCCTGTGGTGTAACCAGGAGTTTCTGAAGAAGCGCTTTCTTCTTCTTCCCAACGCATGTCACCAACGCTTCTCCTATAAACGATTTCCTCTTTGGCTGTAAGGCTGAACAGAAGCTCGTCATCGGGATGCTTTAGTTTGCCGTCTTCAAAAATACCAAGACTTTTGCGAGTTGCGCTGAGTCTACTTTCATCACTCAAGTTACTTGACAGGTCGTCATCTATATCCGTTGTCATCGATTCAGAGGGCCGGGGTTTACGTCTTCTGTGCTTACGATGTCTTCCTCCGAAGGTGTGGTCCGCATCAGTAGTAGTACCGACGCTGGACTTACCAGAATCAGATTCTGCAAGACCAATAAAACCTTTCGATGCCAATGAAGTTTTAGGAGGAGGTAGCTGTGGTTTAGCTTTAGGTGGAGGAATCGGTTGTTGAGGTTGGGGGAGCTCCACTTTTGCAGATGTTGTTAGTTTCTGAGAAGGGGGTGGTGGAGGAATTGGTTGTTGGGGTTTGGGGAGCTCTACTTTTGCAGATGTAGTTGGTTTCTGAGAAGGGGGTGGTGGTGGGGCTGGTGCCTTTTGCGATGGAGGAGGGTGATCCGACTTTCGGTGCTTTAAATCAAACTTTACTTGACTGGTACTTGGTGAAGGTGGCCCCCTTTTCTTCTCATCCTTGATAATGCCCACTGTCTTTTCGGGTTTATGTTTATGAAGAGTCCCAATACTTGAAGTCAAGGACTTTTTGAGCGGTACAACTTTGGCATTGCTTGTGGCGGTAGAGGGGGGTGGTGCTGGAGGTGGTGGTTCGGTTGACTTGGAAGGGATTGGCTTTGTGTTCCCACCAGCTGATAGTTTCTTTGACGACAAATCGTTTACCTCCGTTTTCCGTTTCTGCTTATCTCCCTCCTTCAAACTAGACTTCTTCGCCCTCTCTTCTTTCGCCTCCGTGTCGTCACCTAGTTTATCTTCATTTATTTTCTGCCCCTCCTCCTTATCTTCACTTTTCCAACGCCGCACTTCAGTTGTCTTTTCTTGGGCAACTTTTCCATCATCCTTCGACATTGACATGACAGAAGCTCTTCTATCATCCGTTTCTCCTTCATCGTCCGACTGGCTCTGGTCATAGTTGAAGGATGAACGTTTGTGTAATATGGAGTAGTCATTGGTCAGGATGGGCGCCGTGCCAAATTGTGAAGTGCTGCGTCTCTTCTCAATGTTAACACCTCCAGACATAGGATCGACGTTCAGCTTTGGGTTTCCCTTCCAGCCCCATTTTGATTGGGAATGGTGATCGAGAGTAGAAGCTAGGCGTTGTTCACGTTCTAGCTGCATTCGCTTGAGCCTTTCTTTTCTCTTTCGGCTGTTCTTGCTGCTCTTCTCATCCAAATCCTTTTCGCTATGATCCATCGCAAAAAATAACAATCACAAATTTGAGTTAAATAATTATAAATTAAAACCACACAGAGAAACACTTTGTTTTTTTAATATCTCGAGATATTAAATCTTGCACGTTGAAATTCAAAGTTTGAATAAAAAGTTTTATGATCAAGAGGAAATAGCATCATTTGGTAATAATAATAAAATTGATAAGCTTTAGAAAATACCAGAAAGAACGACACCAATAATAGCATGCGTTTCCATGGACTCCCACTCATGAGTCATGACCCATAACTCCAAAATTACTTGATGCACGTACACGGGCGGATGGACGTACAAGGATAAGAATATAAAAAGAACGTTAGTTTGTAGTTATTCTAATGTTAGCACTAATAACTAGCAGCACTGCGGTAAAGATGTGGTTTTTGTGATTTCAATAAAACACTTCAAATAGTTCAAATCACGATAACTTTAATGATATTACAAATATTCCAATATTACAAATACCATCATACCATTAAAATTATCATTTTTATTCCTTATATGCTT
>JAITYZ010003605.1:0-20158 GCA_027744595.1 Paronellides praefectus
TATACTTTATATACACTTTTAATCTAAATTATTCAAATGTTCTGTGAAATTCTCTCACACTTTGATACGATCATGATGATCATGATCATGATATGCTATGATTATCATCATCATCATCATTATCATGTTTATAATAATTTTTCATAATTTATAAACACATTCATCCAAAGCATCTTATTACATACACACATGTACACTTATAATGTGTTTCTGTTATAACATGTTTTTTCGCAGTTTTTTTGTGGAAAAAAATGTAGCAAAATTTAGGAAAAATCATTAGAGCCCTAAACACGACACATCATAGCCGCAGCAGCATCATGATCATGATTAGCTGTGAGTAGACTATACTAGAAATTTTCATTCAATGCTCACTTTAATCATCATCAGGGTCTGTATTAGTAGTCTACGCACAGGAATAATCGTGAGCAGATGCAATCAAGCTTCACTCAGGACCATGCTCATAGGCATCATCTACATCATCATCATCATCATCATCATCAGCCTGACAATGGAAATTTTTAACGACACCAACAAAGTCACACTTTAATCTACTCAATTTTTCATTCCATCTTTTAGCAGCAGCAGCAGAGAGAAAAGATCACTTAATAAAAACCCTGCCGCAGAAGTACGTTACTGAAAAAAGATCAATTTTTTTAAGAAAAAAAACAAATTCGTACGCCGTGATGATGGTGGCTGGGGTACAGAAAGAGAATGAGGGACATGAAGATATCAAGAAACTAGGTTTTATTCTTTAAAATATATTTAGGATGATGATAGCCTTTTTGTCGACTCATTTGATTTCGCCGTCATATCTTCAGTCTTGGCCAAAGAGCTGTATCTTTTTCAAGATCTTTTTGATGAAGATGCAGAAAAAAAGCATAATGAACGGCACATCATCATTATCCCACGAAATAAGAGTAGTAAAGAAACGAAAAATTACACGGCATGTAATCATTTTAGAGTAAAAGTTTAAATTATTCCTACTGTTCGTCCACTACAAACTACCACTACATGTAAATATGTATGTATATTTTATTACTGTGGCATTGCACATGATGGCGCTACACAAGAAAAAAAAACATGACAAGAGTGAATAAAAAATGGAAGATAAAATTGTGTAGAGGACACCGAAATTGACTGTCCTAAATTTTTATAAACCACCACGACGACAGAGAGAAGGATGAACAACCCTTTTTTTAAATTGTACCTCTGCTGAACGTCTTACAAGGAAATGAACGGAAAAAATATATATCTTCAAGCTGCACCTGCATCTCTCTCTCTCTCTCTGACAACAGAGATTTCAATTACCATGTTTAGTAGGAGGAGGTTAGGAAACTTATCATATTTTTTTATCCTTCGCTTTGAAAGTTGATTGTTGGATAATATTGCATTACAACAACTGCAGTATATTATTTCAATTATCATGATTATTATATTTTACAAGTGACTTTTAAATCGGAAATGCAAATATAAATTGGACACACACACTCACATAAACAAAAAAACTTATGATTATGTTATGCCATCACACTGTCACTCTTTCTCTCTCTCTCTCTCTTTTACGACGAGTAACAATTTAGAGATGCACACACACAAGGCAAAAAACAAGACAAGACGCAAAGTTTAAATGACTTTTTTCGGTTGCGTAATACCAGTAATAATATTAATTGTGTCTATTACTACCTGCAATTTAATCTATTTATTTTGTGGATGTTAGTAGTGGCGGTGGCAGCTGTTTTAATAATATGGCGTCATCATCATGGTGATGGTGGTAGTGACTCTTTTGAATTTTACTGATTGGCAGAAATGATGATGAATATAACCCTTCCGCAGGCTGTATGCTCGTAATTATCAAACATGCAATTCTTTATGGGATTATGACAAAGCGATTGATATGTATCGCGTCTTGAAACTAAAACATCAATAATAATAATAATAATAATAACATTATACTTTTTTTAGAGCAGATACAATGTTAAGTTGTTGTGTGTCTTGTTTGTCTGTCTGTCTGTCTGAAAATTCTGAAATGCTGACAAAGTAATTCTGATATAATGTTGGCCAATACATTGCATACCTATCAGAATAATAATGATGATCCCCACCCTAATAAATCATGGATCAATATTTCTTTTTTTTAAATTTCCTTCCAATCAATTATTTTTCTTCAGCGACCTGTTTATAGCCCTGTTATCCTTTTTAACGACCGCCATTTTTATTATAGCTTAAAGAATGATGGAAATGTAAGATAACCAACTTCGCTCATCATCATCATTGTTGTGCTCATCATGACACGCCACTATGATTCTGGCTGCTGCTGATGAGACTTTCAAGAAAAAGGAAGTGCAACGTAATATTAACCCAAATAAAGCGATGTTTGGTATCTACGTTTAACATTTAGTTTTTTAAAGGCTTCCTTAACCGCGATTTAATTTTAGCTGCTATTGCTGCGTGCTACATTATTTTAGGGCTACCACAACCACCAGAGAGAGATGCATCTTTTTTATCTGCATGTTACATGACAGGGAAATATGTCTTTATTCATCCTTTTAAATAAATAGACCCTTCCTTCTTCACCGCAAATGTATATTTTAGTGGAGTGAGTGGAATGGAGTGGATGAACACTTGTCGTTTCAGCCTTTCTTATTCCTTTTTCGATCAACGGGCTCTGCGCGTGTTCGATAATAATAAATAAACACATTCAAAATTTGCTGCTGTTGCTGCTGCTATAAAGTCAACTCAGGTGTTAGCTTACACAGTCAGTACAAAAAACAAACTGTAACAACGCTACACATTACATTTGCATCATAAACTTTCATCATCGTCGTCATCCTAATCTTCTTTTTTTATCAACAAAAAAAAATACTAGTAAATCGTCGCCATTTTATTTATTTATTATTTTTTTTTACTCTCACCTGTGCCTCGTCAGTCATGATCAATTAAAATACTCTCACTGTCAGTTGTAAAGTTATTGCAACACATCATCATGTGCAGTAAATACAACACATTTTTTTATTCTTTTTTTTGTATGCATTTACTATTGCATTGCGTGCGCAGGATGCGACAGAAGAAGAAGAAGAGAGTAAGCTTATAGCATTACTGTTTTTTATTACAATATTTATTGAGGTACTCCCGAAATTGATTCACAAAAAACTTTACAAAAATAAATATGTAATCATCATCAACACTACCATTAGCAAATTTCCATTAATTACAAATTGATTTTGTGTAATATATAGCAACAATGTAACCATGGAAGCTGTAGTAGTAGCGTAGTTCATCTTGGTTTGCTTGAGAGGATAATGACGATGATAAGAGTTGAGTGTATACCTACCTATATAAGTATATATATGAGAACGGACCATATATTCACAACTAAACAAGGAGCATCATCCTAAGGATAATCATCAGCATGTTGATAATAACTGTGATTATTGTAGCAACACGTTCAACATTTACTATTTTTTTCCATTCTCTCCAATCTTTTGGATGAATCTCTTGTATAAATTTTTTTAATACTTTGTGCATATTAGGTAGGTATACATATAATATACCTATGTGTAATAATATGTAATATAATATTATTAAGACAAAAAAAATAGTTCACACGCTACAGGGTTCAATCAATACCAAGTCTCGCTCAACAATCGACAACAATTGTTGTTGTGGTGGTGGTTGTTTTAAAATGGTTAGAGAAGCATGTTAACAATTTGTACGTAGGAATATAGTATGTAGGCATATATTACAGCATCAAAAACATGACAAAATTGCGTGAGGTGTATTTGTAGATGAGAACTGATGATGATGAGATGATATGTCATGCCAAGGGCGAATGTGAATCTATTTTCATTCTTTAATATAGGTATACTACATACAAGAGAGCCCTGCATTGTTGGCACTCACACACACACACACAACAATATAAAGACAAACAGTTACACCATTCATACTTCTAATATCCCTTCATTTTGAATTCTGATGTCATGTCATCATCATTATCATCATCATCCCCATGTCTTGTGTGTTGTGATGTTGTGCATCATATTAGTCATCCCAGTGGGATTAATAATAATAAAAAATATATGAAACTTTGGTGAAGATGAGACACACTCGGTGGTGGTAGGTTACTACTTAAGATGATGATGCACTATACTACTTAAATATATGTGTGCCGTTATATTATGATTATTATTATTGTTTATTGTCTGCTTGTGTGTGTGTGTGTGTGAGGATGCCCTCTGTGTTTCTAATCAGTTTTATTTGTTTATGACTTATTGGTTATGTTTATGATGATCAACGACACAGATTAAAATACCATTCATAATAATAATAATAATAATAATACGAGGGGAGATAAATAAATGATAAATAAATGAATTTAATATTTGCAACAGCTACAAGAAGAGGAACGTTCCCTTCAACATTTTTTATGATGATTAATCAACAGACAGGTAGAGAAACACCTGCACATACACAAGCACACGACAAAATTGATTTTTCTTCTTCTTTTTCTCTTGTCTATTTGATAAAGGGTCCTCATCAATATTATTATTATTATTGCTGTTCAGCAATTTGTTTGCTTATTTATTTGTTTTTTTACTACAAATGCATAATAATTTGTGGCCATGTAACCATAATAAAAATTACATATTTTTTAGTTGAATAAAATATTATTACGCGTGCCAAAACTCCCTCTTTTATTTATGCAAAAAAGGGTTAAATATCACTTTTAAATTATATAACTTACCATTTACCTATACCAAACTTTTTTTTTCTCTGTAAAGATATGGATTTGTTTACTATGACTTATCTGCAATAAAAGCTCAATAATAATAATAACCCCATTTTGAGCTCTAATTGTAAATGAATTTGATGTTTTTGGTGTTATATTTATGTGATGACATTTAAAATTACAAAATTATGGAATAAATGCCTAAAACAAGGCAATAACTGTCATAAAAACACCTTGTATCATTTTTCCAAATCAACACATTTTTTTAAGTCCCTGTGAAACCCTTGCTTGTTGATAGGTATACTCTCAAAAAATGATTGAGTTTTGCTATGACTCATTTTTTGTTTATAGGTAACCTTATTTTTATAACCCTTTTGATTTCTAGATTGGTTAATTTCTCGAATATAAAAAATGTAAACGTCACGAACTGTCCAGTGTGTAATCATCGTCATATCAAACTGATTACATTTAAGTAAACGCAATCATGGCCGTGTGCCCAGCAGATCCAAACTGTCAAATACATTTTTGTACAAGATAACTAATCTAAAAGATTACAAAACATTTTTGTCTCCTAAGTAAAATTACTACAGTTACAAATGCAATTTTAGGTATATAGATTTATATTTAGGTAGTTAGTCATTTAATTTTGAAACCCAGCAGGTTTTTTTTTGATTCCTGACACATGACATAATATTTAGAGAGAAAATCATCCTCCAGCACAGCAGATGCTTTTTTTGTTTAATGTTTTTATTTTTCACGCGTCAGGTGAGAGACGTTTGGTAAATTAAAAATTTATATAGACGTTTGATTTGTTATTATTATTATTATGAATTATGACGTGCTAACAAAATTGCGTTTACGTTACAAAAGTGTTTCATTTTTTTAGTTATTTCGGTATGACTGCTGCGGCACACACACTCATTCGCCTAATAATAATATATTTCAAATAAGGACACCTATTTCATATTCTTCATCTAAATATAAATTTGACAATTTTGATGAGATTGTTATATTTTTTTTGAGTCTATCTAGTTAACTTTATATTTTTGTGTAATCGATGATTTGGTGGTGGTGATGGTGGCAAGTGGCAAGCAAGAAAAAAATATATTTTTTTATTGCTTCATTTTCAATTGAAATGACTTTTTAAATTGAGGGTGGTATATACTTACACACATGCCACATTATTCAAAACAAAATATTCAATCTATATTGCATCCTATTTTTGAATAATAGTTTAAGGAATAAAAAACTATACAAATTTATTATTATTTAATTCATTGTGCTACTTTTCACACAAGGTAGATCCACATAATAATATTATTATGGACATTAATTTTATTTTGTTCAATTGAAATATAAAGAAAAATAATATTAATTTGACATACTGACTCGCTATAATTTTAGTACATTGTATAAAATATTTTGATTATGATTGCAAGATGATATAACCCTTTTTTTATTACTCCCTCCATTTAAAATGAATACTAGACTGCAGCACCAGCAGCAGTAGCAGCACCACTTTACCTGTTCCTAAATATTACCATTATTATTATTACCTATACAATTTCAAATTGGATGTAGAGTGTGTTGATTTTAAAATGCCTTTTTGATCTTTACCTTTTTTTCTTTTTGAACCAAATCATATCTCTAATAAGTAGGGGTTTTTTCAATTTTGATATTGCCATAAAAATTACTTTTTATCATGGCTCCATTGAGACATGCAAGCTTACTTTTTATAATATTTAATAATAACACAAATTGCACACCACCACCTTCTTCTCTTCAAAATAAAAAAAAAGAAAAAAATGGACGCAAGTTGAGGATGTAGGGTGTCATCCAAAAACCAAGTAGGTAGGTACAATTGATCATCATCATCATTCAGACATATATCACACGACTAACTTGCATAATAATAACTTATTATGTCATGACTACTATGGTATATACATTTATTCCATCTACCTATTTTTTTTTCTTCTTCGTCTTAAAAAGTGCGTAATGCTGGCTGTGGGGGTGCTTTACTTACCTACAACATGTCCGTAAGGAAGTTGTAAACAATTTGTGAGTTGCAAGTAAAAAAACCAGTTTATCCCCGTGATAAACAGGAATTTTTTTTTCTCTCTCCCTTTTTGTTCTTATGAAAGTCATTTACATTATGCTGGTATGCGATAATATGCAATGCACTATGCTATAACGTGATTATATATTGATTACTTTACTTGGTTGAGTAGTTGTGCATGAAATATCACAAAAAAATGAACAACAGAATAGCTTCCTATCAAAACAAAAAAAACATATTGAAAACTGCTTTAAAAAAAGATGATCGCCCAACTTGACTTGACAAGACTGGTTATGTAACATGAACATGTATAAAATACATGTGTGTGTAATGTGGGGATATGGGTGCTTTTAAATGACAAATCATTATTGAAAATAGGCACGTGAAACACTTTGAGATATAGACAAAGAAGCTTTACTGATTATTATTAATATTATTATTATTATTATTGCTGCTGCTGATATATTTTTTTTCTCTTGTGGCTGTTATCTAAGAAGAATTGCCTATATTACGGAGATTTGAGTATAAAGTAGGTATACATATTTTTTGTTTTATAGGTAGTAATAATAAAAAATATATATACTAATGTATGAATTATCATCATCCTTATCACAAATAATGCAATAATATTATGTTGTTTTTTTATGTGCCCAGTAGTTTTTAAAGTGGTGGATGAAAAATTGAAAACTGTACGGTTTCCCGTGCAAAATTGTATAATTTAATAATAATAATAATTTTTTAATGTAATCTGCATAAGAGATCAGTCGCAATCTTTATGGCAAAAAGTTACCTGTATATTTTTATATATGCTTTAGGTAGTAGCCATGGTAAATACCTGCACATTATGTCGTACGTGTGTGCCTGTGTCTATCTATCAGATTGTGAATTGTGTGAGGAGAGGTTTTAAAAGCAGCAGAGTTTAATAGCAGCGGTTACTATACAGTCAATAAAAATTCCTCGTTTTTTTCTTTTTCTTCTCCCAACTCATTTTGTTTCTACATCTTGTAAGTTTTAAATGTTGGTCGTGTTTACATGTACCATAATAATCATGCTCTTTTTCTATAATGCGATATTACATTTGTTAAGGAAAAAAGGGCATTGGCATGTGCACGCATAAATTATTTGTGTATGTGTGGTTATTAAAATATGTGCATACATTAGCGTGTCGGATTATTAAAAAGAGCAGCAAGGAAAATGGAGAGGAGATTTGAGTGTAAATCCCCCACTCCCCATCTCACACAACCACCAGCGCCGCTGCCTGCCGCCATCACATCTCTCTTGTGTTCCTCCTTGCAGCAATGAAAACGAAAAGGGCGACATAATATCACATCTGAGCAGACACATGAAATCTGAACACCTCACTAAACTGACTGACAAGTGCATTGCTCTTCAGAGAAGATTATAATGAAAGCTCGTAAAAAAAATTTCGCCAAAGATTGTATAGTGAACGTAATAATAATAATAATATGTAGGGATATTCATCCACCAACGTTCATTCAAGTCACTACTACTCTTCTGAATGACAAAAGGATGAATGAGTTAGGAAAATAGGAACTGCAATAAATATCGCATAGGTATGTTTATATATTGGACAGTATATAAAATTGTTGTAAAATGCAATGACTGCACAGAGAGCAATGATAAGTTGTTATTTGAAGACCTGATAGAAGAAAACAAAAGGTACAAAAAAGGGTACAAAAATGGTATCAAAAAGGAAGGCAGGAAAAAAATTACCGACTTGCCTATCATTGAAAATGATTACTAAGGACTGTGTGAAAACAAATCATTTATGACAGTTTTGTATCAGTCTGTCTGTCCCTTTCTTTTAAATGAGTTGAAAATCTTTTCTTCCAAACTTGGCTTTTAAGGTACGTTGAGGATAGCCCGCAGGATTATCCCCTCGGGGAAAGGGATGACAGAATTATCTCCTCAGCTATGTATATAGCCTATTTTGGCAAATCAATAACACCTCAATCAAAAACTCTTAATTCTGCAGAAATTACTTGTAATGGTTATTAATTAAAATACACCCCTAAAGAAGGGTCTTTCCATAAGAAAAATAAGTTTGGAAGGTGCTCTCAATCTTCAGCTAACTTCCAATTCCACTATTGAATAAATGCTCAACGCAGCCCTTCCTTACAGTGTTTTAGCTCCATCATTGACATTTAATATGTTCTCATGTCTCAAAGCTTAAATTTTATAATAATTTTATAATGCGCTGTCAATAATAAGCATAACATGTACATACATCATCAGTAACTCAATGCATCCTTTTTTGATCTTTTTGAAAAATACATAATAAAAATGGGAACTGACCGTATCTCTCTCTACAATAAACTCACCGTAGCTTGTAAGCTCAAACTTAATCATTTTTCCCCTTCTTTTGCAAATGTTGTTTATTATAATCAAAATGTTTCTTTGATAAACCCCTTTTGATATTATTAGTACGCAGACATCCATATAATATCCATACATGTGCATTGGTACAAGAGCAAGGAAGCGGCACTTGATGATCTGACAGCAAAACAGAAAGCCCTACCATCATCATCCGCAACGCCGCAATCATCACCACCATAATAGTTACACATTATATTTACCCATGTTACAGAGTTGATCTACTGCACTAGTGAGTAAACAAGTACAAGGCACTAGTTGCTCCTCATTTTAGGCACATCGTTAGCAAAATATAAATAAATAAGTGTATTTACATATATTTGCATTGTGTTACTACTACTACCTCTGCTCAAATGGGCAAACAGGTAACAGCGATAGCTAACTACTTATTTTAGAGAGAGAGAGATAAACGGTCTGTATTTTAATATTCTGTGTATGCACAAGTATAACACTTTGCTACACGAAGGAAAAAGGGTAAATCAGGTAGTCAAGTTGTTTACATATTTATCTTCTCTCTTTACAACAGCACCAATTACAATTTGGTCTCAAAACTTTTGATTTCAGCCATAAATAAATGCACAAAAATGTGCATTTTATTTATTTTTCCTGCATGCATTGCACTCTTATTAGAGATGTAACAATTGATCTTCATTTACTTACTTTTCTAAAGCAAAAGGATTTTAATAAACCATGGTAAACGCTACATAAATGCTAGCCATCAAACTTAATATTATTATTCAAATCTTACCAAAATCTTTTTTTTGCTGGTTTTAATTATATATTTTTTTATGTAAATAAAAAGTTTATCTCAGGTATAAAAAAACCTTGATACCACTAAATTGTTACAATTAAAGTTTGTTTTGAGATATAGCAAAGTGATTAACTTATATATATTTTTTTATGTATGTTATGTTTGTTTTTTCGCTTTCATTCAATCTTAACTACCCGATTGATTTCAAATTAGTAAATGTGGTTGGATAGTATATTATTTAGACTTGCAGTCTCATTTGAATTTTTTTTTATTACATGCAACAATTGTTATATGTTTTGTGACGAGGACGAGACGCGCCTCTTGTCTTTTTTTATTTCTTCTTCGAATGTCTGCTTTTGTAATACTTATTATTATTATGACGATGATGTATACATATCTTGTAACATGACAAGCAAGACAGGACGCAGAGAGATAAAGATGGTAGGTCAGATTCGTGTTTCGTGTTCTTCGTCGTCGTTCAGTACACTTCCCCTGTTTACCTAAATATAAATTCATATGACTATTATTGCAGTTGTATATATGCAAACTATTATTTTTTTAACTCTAGCAACTTAACCCTTTTTTCCGACACATTTATGATCTGATGTACAAAAAGAAGCAGCAGCATCATCAGCAGCAGTAGTCTAGGATCGAGTGGAATAGTAGTAGGTATGCATGTAGTAATCTTGCATAATATTATTTAATGGTAAGTGTAACTCGATGTGACACAAAACATGCGTTTTTTATTTCTAGCTACCTAAATCTGTTCCTATCATCAGCGTCACCAATCAATCAGACACACAGGTGCACAAAAGTGATCATCATGCGTCTTGATTTTATTCATGTTCGTAAATTCCTTGTTCATCCCAACACCAAAATGAAATATGATTTACTTTTATTTATTTATTCCCTTCTCACGTACGTATAAAAAGTACTTATGTATGTACATGATGAATGAGTGATTACTATTATTATTATTATGATACCTCATATTTTTCAAACAATTATCATAAACGTGGCGTGGGCTCTGCAGCTCTCTGGCATGTTGATAGTAAAATGTTTTAAATGTAATTCTATTTTGCAATCTCTGAGCAGAATATTGATTAATGCAGAAACGTGTGCGTTATGTCGTTGGTTGATTCTCAATAAAAATATATACACCATCAATATACATATACATGATATATATATATATATATATTCCACTTAATATATAATATTTTGAAAGCTTATTTTAATTTGATTTGGCACTTGACTTGCGATATAGTCAACTTAAAATGTCATTCTCCTTTTTTTATTAAAAAAAGAGTATGAAATATTGCACTTTTGTGTTAAAAATAATTTCACTCGTTTCTGTAAACTTAAATAAAAAAAGTATAATGGGAAGTAGCACATTTGTGAGAAGTTTGTAGTAACACGAGAAAAGGAATTTAACAAAAAAAAATATGTTTGATACGCTTACCTCTGATTTTGATTTATGATTTACGAAATGATGAACAAAATTTGTTTTATATATTTTATTTCTTCTGAATCTTCCAACTTGCACAATTCAATTGAAACTGACAATAAATTATCACTGTAATAATAGTTCAGCTAGCTTTCAAGTGCTGTGATTATCAAACATCAAATGTAAAAAAAATTGTTTGATTTTCAACTACAAAACAAACTTCCTTTTTTTTCAAGTGCAAATATTCCCAATGAAAAAATAAACTTTTCTCTCAGTCAACCAGTTATAATATCTCCAAGGGCAATCTGGGGATTGACAAAAAATCATTGTTTTTTTCC
Source organism: Paronellides praefectus (assembly GCA_027744595.1). Lineage (NCBI taxonomy): Eukaryota > Metazoa > Arthropoda > Collembola > Entomobryomorpha > Paronellidae > Paronellides > Paronellides praefectus. The sequence continues at coordinate 11,719 of JAITYZ010003605.1, forward strand.
TTCCCTTCTTCAATAATATTGATAAGATGACACTGACTGTTCAAAACGGATTTTCAATAGCAATTTTATTAACTATTATCTATAAATAGCCATGTACATTACTTGATAACCTCTAAAAATGTATTCTCAGATGATAAAATTCAGGAGCAATTTATTTTGCAAGTATTCCTATACTCCTCCAATCTACTCATCATCTCCTCACGTGTCTTTTTTATTATTTTTATTTTTGGCTTTTGTCATTTGTACGACAAAATTAGCTACCTACAATAAAATATACTACATGCACTTGGTTGCTATATAAGAAAGGTCAAAACCATACAAGAATGACCAACTAAAAATGAGGAATAATAAAGAGTTGGATGAATTGGTGTGAAATTGTCTCACAAAGTCACCAACATCCAACGATATTTTTGATAGGAATGAAATATACAGAAAACTGTTGAAAGTCAAAAGACAATTATTTTTTTTTTTAATTTAAAGAAAGGCTTACGTGCTCATTGTTAATTTATGATGCTACTACACTGTTGATACTCTTCTTCATAACTTTAACTTGAACAAGCTTTTTTTTGTAATGTAATAGCTATACTTGATATCAATCATGTACGCTAACAATAAAGTACAATAATTCCCTTAAAGTCTCTCACTCAATAACTTTGGCCTCCTCCAGTTGCACTCACAGTTAAAAGTTAAAATTACAGCAATTTACAGTAATGTATTTCATGAATGCATGTTTGTATGCCTTGGGTTTACAAGTTTACATGTCGCACATCATTTCTATCCCTCAACAACTGGCTAGGCTCAAGAAAAAAAACCATGTCTCATCTTCAATCTTCTCCTTACGCATAAATAATTGTGCATTCTTGCGAACAATAAAAAAAAGAAAGATAATTTCTAGTTGAACACGATAATAATGATACATGTGCATTTATATCACAGAGAACGCATATATGATGCATGTTGGCATGGTTACTGATGGCCACACTCGACATTTGCTGATTAAAATATTATTATGATTACTTAATTAATTAAATCTCTGTTTTAACTTTGGATTGAACTTTACAAGCAGCTCAGCAATTGGTCAAGCAATATATATTTATGTATATAATGTTTATGTTAGAAAGAGTTAAAGGATCATCAGCCTGTGATCAAAATCAAATCACCTTTTCGTGCTCCAATGGCCTCTTGGTCTTCTGCGCTCTCTGCTATCCAAAAACCTGCTTACATGCAGAGATGAGTGAGTTGAGAAGACAAAAGCGCGTGCGTTTCTTCTTCTTCTTCTTCTTTGTTTTGTTTTTTTACTGAATGTCCTGCAAATGTGCAATGTCAATAGTAGCAGTCACTCCTACTCACTGTTATAATGTGTGGCGTACATGAAATATGGGAATGGGAAGTTCACCAGCCTTTTTCCCACGGTTTCTTGCCACGACGCCCATATATTAAAAAAATATTCAAATTGCACCAAATAATATGCAAACTATTCTAGTAGGCTCGTATATATATGTACAAGTACAGACATACATACATAATATATATTAATTGCTGCGTGCACTTGTCTACTAAAAACGCACACCCTGTATTCTAGTTTACCTTGTCAAGGTTTTGTCTTTGAAACCTCGTTCAAGTCAAACTGTCATGAAATAATTTAAAAAACTATATTACCACACCACCACTGCTTTACAATGTTACGTAATTGTTGTTGTCACAAACAAAAATTTATTCTGGTTTATGATGAACGTTTTGTTTATTTTTTTATAAAGAAAGAAAAGCAAATTGCAATTTTTGTTTAACAAATTAAAAACAATTAAAAAAGTACACACCAAAATCTGATCTTTGTATGCGCTGCTACTTCAACAGTCAATTAAAAGAATTTCGGTTAGTAGTCCACTCCGTAAAACACTTTTGATGAAAAATTTCACTTTATAAAAATCCCTACAAAAAATATATATATATAATTTACAACGTTGCAGTCAATGAATTTTTATTAATAAAAACTAATAATACAAAAATAGTCAGGTATTCAAAAACAAAAAAAAAAAAAAAGTAGAGCAAATGAAACACACTTGCACATGCACACGCACTTAACAACCTACTGACTAACTAAACTAGTGTTGTGTGGTAGTACATGATTAACTTTTTTGCCAGTGTTCCTAACGGGGTGTAACGATCAAAGTGCTTTAATTTAGTAGTAAAAAAATCACTGTAAAAAAAAAGTTTATAAGGAGGTGGTGGATTTAGAGAATGATAACGCGTTGTTCTTGTCAGAGGATGATGATTTGATGGTGCGCTCTCAGAGAAAGATTGGAGCCAACTGAGGTGAAGCCAACAAATTCAAAGTTAAAAGAAGAAAGCAAAAGTAAAGAGGTGATGATGATGATGATGATTATGGCGATGAGGATGAAGGTAGTGTGAAGTGAAGCCTAGTCAGTAGTGCAGCAGCATGGGATATAGTGGCATGTCAGTAGTGGTTACTTTACCAGTGCCTCTTCACTTCACTTTTTTTTATCGCGCAACAGCACACAAAAAGGCTATAAGAAACTCTATAAGAGGCTTGCTAAGAAACTGATAAGTACCAATATAAATGCGTTACCGTATTTATGTTGATGATGATCATCATCAGCAGCGTGTAGCGTTGTTGCACTTGGTGCATACCATTGTTGTTAACAATATATGCTCGCCGTGGCAAAATGTAATGTAGCCATGCAAACTGTGGTGGTTGGTTGATGTGTAGGTATACTTGATTGAAAGCAAAAGTATTATCTATTACGATTATGATTAGCTTTGTTGTAGATGTAGTCGCACTCATGCAAATAAATGGTATTCTTAGGATAAAAAGTATATCATCATGTTATATAGAATATAAGGTTAAAGGAGTTTACAAAAAAATACAATTTTTTTTAAAGAAAATGGTAATATATATTTTTTAATAATGCTTTTTTGAGTAACAATGAGAGCAATAGATATGTAGACAGATCCGGCCTCATCCCCGAGAATACCTGCCATTTCACGTTGAAATTGAATACATTATTGAATTGATTGACGGTGGTGGTGTGCGTCCACTATTCAGCCTTATGTTTTTAAAAGCATTCCTTCAAAAATGTTTAGCAAGGTGGTTGGTGGTGTAGAAAAACAAAGGGATTTTTTGTGGTTTGTTTTGGGCTTTTTCAAGATTGTTCAAAAAAAGTTGAGCCTGCTGCAAGGAAAACGTCGGCAATTTATCGTAATAATAATCATACTTATAATTAGTTTTAAAAGTCAATATCACTTTTTGTTCCATTTTAGTGTGTGGTGTGTGTATCCAAGTATCCAAGGCGTCATCGTCTGGGCAGTAGTCCAACATTGGCTTGTGGAGTATAAATACACCACACACACAGTTTATTTGAGACATTGTAAAAAATCTCCATGTGGACTTGAGTTGAATTTCATGTAAATATGACATGTTGATAAAAAACGGTATCGCACATACGAAATAAATATAATTTGACTACAAAAAATTAAATGTACATAGCATCATTATTATTATTATCATCATCATCTCATCATCCTTAAAACGCTGTCATCTCCGTAAACATTTTCGCCGCTGCTGTTATTTTTTTTCCTGCAGCTGTGGTGGCAGCCCGACAAAACCACAGGAACGTCATTTAATTCATAAAACAAATCTTGTGCAAATGGCTAATTAAAACTTCATTTGCACACCTTGTATAATGTGTAATAATATATTTTACAGGTAGAATGTGTAAATAGCATGCTGACCTTCATTATGAAAAATGTTTTAGATAATGTCCCTTATTAATACCCTCCGCCTACTATAATTATTATGAAGGATGACTTTGTAAAGAAGTCATAGTGAAATATTTTTTTTAACATGTCAATTGTAAACGTGTTTTTGAATGCAAGGTGGCGTCCACTGAAAAGAAATATTTAGTTTACCATAGGATATTTTATTCAAATTGGGCGTATGTTGATTTTAGCAATTTATTAACATTTCAGAAAAAATTAACAGCCACTTAATTATTGCCATTTAAACACAACTTTAAAATTGATACAGAGTGTATTTAATACATTTTTTTCTATGTACACGTTTAAAGGTATTTTAGATGCACTAATGCACTAATTTGAAATATTTTTAACAGCAAAAAACGTATTCAGACACCAGCAGATATGAAGGAATGATAAATTGTCTGAAAACCGATTGGAATGTCAATATTGGACATGTATATTTTTCCAATTAAAATGACCCTCGACCTGCTCGACATGATTTGTTGATAAATGCTGTCGCGTCGTCTCGTGATGTTGAAATGGAATTTGATTCTCTCTGTCCACTGGACTACGATTATGTTATTGTCCACTCAACTCCATCCGTATTCCGCCACTCTGATTTTTTTCTTTATGACTTCAAAGCTTCCATTGTCAATTGTTATTTGTTAATCCTATTAATAATTTATAACACCACCATTCTTCTTCTTCTTCCACTCATTCATCAACGTATCTAGATACAATTTTTTTTTTCAAAAAATATTCAAGGGCAGCTTTTGAAGATCCACGTGCAGATTGCAATGGTATTCCAAAAAGCCAAACCCGCGAACAATATCCACCTTACAAATTATTATCAATTTTTCATTATTATTTCATCAGCGTCGTCGTTGTCGGCATGGTTTCATGAGATACATATTACTAATTTCTTATTGATATTTCATATGAATTTCAATTACAACAACGAAAAATTATGATTTTTTTATTGGGATAGATATTACAATTGAGAATGAAAATTAAAGAAGGAGGGTTTGTTGGATGGACTCAAAGATTAAGTACAACAGGTAGAAATTGTGTGGACATGTGAAAAAATGCTAAACACAAAACTATTTTACCACAATGATGACATAATTTTCATCCTGGTTTTATTATGTAATCCGAGCAAATGGTATGGTGAGTGTTAAAAAAACATATTTGAGTATGTGAAAAATATGTAGAACTTTGACAATGAACATTATTGATGAATAACCTACACATCAACAAAGATTAATAAGCTTGCATAATAATAATAATAATAATACAATTGTCCTCTTGTTACAAATTGCAAAAATACAAATTCTGAAAGATAAAAAATGGTCCAGTAAAAATTCCCAACTCTCTTCTTCTTCTTTTTTGCCATTAATCAGCCCTTTGTTCACAGTCAATCACAAACATTGAAGAGAAAAAAATATACAGATATAATTCTTCAAAGTTGTCGACATGATTTCATTTAAACAAACGTTTCGCTGTGGGAGTGAACTGTCATAATTCATCAACTGAAGATTCCTATCAAAATGTGTAATCTTCCTTGTCACTTGTCTCTCTCGCTCACAATTTTTTGTTGCTCTTGTTATATTTTTTACATTCACTTTAGTTAAACTTTTGCAAGTGGAGTAATTTTAATTATGAAAACAATGATGAATAGGATAATATAATGGAATTGAGTGAAGCTAGATAGCAAGAATATATTATGTGTAATATGGAGTAGTAGTATTTGTGTGGCGGCATCTTCTCAAAACATTTTTTTTACACAAGGCAAAATGGTTATTGTTATTGTTATTAGGATTTACCTATTTAATAAGGAACTCTTTTAAAGTGAATGTCAAATCTAATTCATAATAATTTCTCTTGTGATGTGTGGTTTAGATAAGAAAGTGTTAAAAATTCCAATAGCGATAATTTATCACTATTCACGGGGATGATTATGATGACTATGTTGAAAATGACGAGGGAAGGATGATGATGATGAGTATATAGTGTGTAGTAACCAGACTAGAGACTATAACAATTAAATTTATGAAATGAAACTCCAATTTGTTTTAATGGTAGTAATATACTAGCTAAATATTTAGCAGATATATACACACACACGACATGTTAAATAGCATGTTTCTTTTGTAAGTATTTCTTTTTTATTTTTGTTTGTTACACGACAATAAACAATTTTGTTTCGAGAGTTAGCCAAGCGTAACTCTGCCAATCTTTAACTAAACACATGGCTCAGCAGTCGGTGTTCTTTATAATAATAATAATAATAATAATAATAATAATAATCAAATCACAAAACTTCAAAGTTATCTTTAAAGTTCTTAAAGCATAATACAATGTTATTATTATTACGAATATTTTACTCGCTCGCGTTGAATAGACATAATTTTCGGTAAACCACATGATCGTCATTACAATTTAAATTATTGTCTCATTGTCAATTGTTGTTGTTCGAAAATGTGTATCAATAATATTAAATGCACGCATGGTTAAATAGTTGTTGATATGCAAAATCCTTGATGCAAACATTTTTTGAAAAAAAGGTGCGTGAATTTTCTTGATTTTGTTAGATGTGTGAGGTATTAATATATTAAATTTAAATTCTCTATCACCGGTAAACTATGATGCTACGATATTTGCAGTGCACTGATTATACAGGCCATGATGCAGTATGGCCTCCTGCAAAACACATCTGTTAATTTTTGCAATAATGTATCATCACATCACAATCATCATCAACATCATCTGTTCTACGTATTAATTTGCAGCTCTTACAATAAAACACCTTCAAAAAGCTGGCCTTAAGCCATAGAAATCACCATTCAATTTTTTTTAAACACAGAGGCATACATGTTTTTTTTGAATCAGACAGGTAGAATGGATGAAGAAATGCAGGCTGCAAAAACGAGCAACAAGAAGTTTTTAAGGGTTCCCCAACAAACGTACATATTGTTTTGAGGCAAGGAAACAGATGCTTGTATTTTGGAGCATTTTTTTTAAAATTTTATTTTAAAAGACGCGTTGTACATGCAGGAATATAATTAATCAGGATGTTGTTGAATGTTGTGTGGAAAAAATGCGTGAGCGTAGCAGCAGCAGCTTAAAAGCTTAAGTACCATTTTTTTATTACACATTCAAACAAATGCAAAAACATTGTGATATGATCATGGTCAGACCAGAGAGACCAGAGTAAAAGATGGACGGGGATGATGACGACAACGACACAACAGTGCGTTGAGAATCTTTGTAGCAGCAGTGCTGAGAGCAAAACTCAATTGTTGGCTGATTGTTAATTTCTCTCTCTCTCTCTCTCTTGTGAGCTGTGAGTTGAGTTGAATTGTTCAGCATCCACCCATCTTCCTGGTTCAACCCTTGTAATTTTCACTTTCAATTTGTTAGTCTTGGTTTAAGATAAATACAATATATATTCTTATTATGTGTGCATTATTAACTGCAAAAGAGTTGGATCATGCTGCATGAGGCCTCCAACTTTGTTTAAATTTTTATTGGAGTACTACATTTGTACAACACACAACGGTTATCTTTTTTTTTCTTCTTTTGAATGTCATATACCACCACGCACATTTGACCACATTGCATTGTCACTTTATTATTATATTTTTTTGTGATGGTTTCTGTTACTATATACTCGACAGTATTAATGTGCATAGCATTTTGTACCATTTCATTGTTACCATTATTATTACTCATCTTAATTATCACTCACTTTGCAAAAGAATTTGTACATTTTAAACTCTCAGCAGCAGCCAAATCAAGAAATGATTGTTATTATTTTTAACTTCACAACCGCTTCTTTCCTAATGACTATGGTCTCTCCTCAAGTCTCAACCATTTTTTTGTACTTCAGTCCAACAATAGCATGAACTTTAAATTTCAATTAGTCTCCGCAAAGGATCAGCATCAGAGTAGTGCATTGGTCAGTGGTGGTCAGCCACATGAGAGCTAACTAGATTTGGTAATGTGCATCTTGATGACTATGACTTGACAATGATTTGTAAATCCCAAATATGCACACAAGTGATTACTACTGTATTTTTTTATAGGAGTGACCTAGTGGAAGGTATGCATATATTTTTGGTAAGGTGGTGGAGGTTTGGTACTTTAGTTGTTGTTGCAAATAAAATGCTCTAAAAATGAGAGGCTTATCAAAATCACAATAATATGTAACATTACAACAATGTACAACTGAAACATGACATTATCATCCGAATAACAACAACAATGGTGGTGGTGGTATAGCGGTGGTGAATGGATATGTATATTATTGGATTAGAATCGGTCAGTTAGCAAACATATCCATCCACAAAATAAAAAGCATGGTCTCTTGCGGTTTCTTTGATTGTGCTATCATCATTGTAATCACAAATGTGTGTGTGGAGTAACTTGATCTTGATGATGAAGGAACAACATTGTTTAAAAAAAATGTGGATATCAACTTCAACTAAATAAATGCTCTATTTGTCTAATAAACTGACAAGGATTGTACATGACATGCGCAATCAGAACTGCTTCGAAAAGTATACTTACCTACGTATTTTTATGCGTAAAATTTAATGGTGACCACCAAATTCCCGAATGCCCACCTCGGGTGGAGATACGGAGGTGGGAAAGAGGGAACATTCGCTGTCAAAAGCCATCAGTC
>JAITYZ010003606.1:0-17271 GCA_027744595.1 Paronellides praefectus
AGAGTAAAATAAATATGCTATGAGCCGAGAAAAGTTATTAAAAAGCAAGAGAAGCAGGAGCAGCAGCAAAAAGCGCGAAGCAAACCAGAAAAGTTTTTAGTACGCATTTTTTTTATCCCCCTTTTCTTCTGATGAAATCTGAAAATACCTAAATACCCACTCTCTCTGATCAAGCCTGAGTATATGCATACCTGTGTGTATTTTTGTAAGCAGTAGTAGGAATTAAATGGGCATGTTTTTTATATATATATCAAATCATTGTGGAAAATTGTAAAATATTTAAAAGTAATAATAATAATTGCTAGGCTGTACTACAAAATCGTGATCATCATCGTCGTTATATGGGCATGTCTGCGACTGCTACTGGGCTTACTCACTCACTCACTAGCTTTTTCTCAAAGCAGAGCAGTTTTAGTAAAAAAAAGAAAAGAAAATGAGAATCATTACAATTTAGTTAAACAGGAGGAAAGATACATACCTTTTTATTTATAATTGTTGTACATACATACCTACCCATGTAGGTACATACATTTTTTTTATATGATGGCAGGTGTGGAAGATGGTCATATAAATAAATCTGCCTTATATCAACTATCAAGCCAACCCGACCTTTTTTATAAAAAACGTTGCTGACTTGATTTTTCAAGTAAACTGGGATGATTATATGGTAATTAATAATAATTTACACAAGAAAAGGGAGAAAAAAAAATTTGGGTGCTACTGGGATACGTATTGATGATCATGTGGCCAATTCAAGGGATATTATTGGGATGATGAGTGACGAGTGAGCTTGAAAAATTGTGTTTCTTATTTATTGAGCGGTGGTAGTAATTTCGTGGCAGGTAGGATAATGCATGGGCATGCATGCCAAGGATATTTGAATAAGAATAAACATCATCATCACTCATTATGTTATCGTTACCACCACCAAAAATAAAGGAAGGAACAGTAATAAAAATAAAATCCGTGTCCCAATCAAAAATAAAAGATAAAATTAGTATATCATTTCGTGTCATAAAATTTAAAAATTTGGATAAATATTTCGCCCCAAATCAAAGTTTAGCAATTATACTTATTATTAATTAATATGCATTATTCATTTGCATATTTATTTTCACACACAAATGACCAAGCATATCATATTTTTGTTAACCTCCGGAAAGAAAGAAAAAAAGAAATAGTTTGGAAGCGTTACGTAATAATTTGCGAGCATTTTAATTAAAACAATTTACATATCTCCTCTTTAAAAACTTTCGATTGCCTTGATATTTTATTTTTGGGGGGTATCCATCTCTTCTCATCTTGAGATAAAGAGGGGAACAGAGAGATTGCCAGTGTGCATTGAGGTGCATGTCTTGTCATGGTCGAATGATGACAAAAAAAGTTGGTTTGTTCATATAAAATATATCTAGCCATGTGAGAGTATTTATTATGTACATACGTAGCTCTATATAATTTTCCATACAACTTTAATAAACCTTTTTATTTTTATGCGCAATAATCAGTTCACGTTTTTCTACTATGACTTGTACAACTGCTACTATTGAACATTACATGAATAATCACGGCTATATTATAATTCATATGCCTACATCTGATAAGCTACCTATTATTTGATATAGCAAACTTTTATAACATTTCCCACTGTATACTCAACCTCACTGCTATAAAATAATACTGACAATAATTACCAGTAAACTGGCCAGCAATTATCTGCACACACTCACATGTACAAGCACACAAATAAAATACAACATAAACTTGGGTTGATTTCCTTGCTTGATCATAGTGATGAGGATGATGATAATATAGTTGGCAATGGCAACTACTTTACCAAAAAAAATGCACTTCTTTTGTTCCTTATAAAACTATAGAACCACCACCAGACAGACCACTTTACATTTTACATCGTCTCCTTGCACACAAACACGCACGCAACCAAAAAGTCAGGAATCCAAAACATCAAAAACAAACCCACAAAAAAAACTACTCATTGAGCTTTTCACCACAAAATACGTATTTAACATTGATTCTTTTTGTTATGTAACTCTGACTAACTTTCGAGAAATTTCAATTTACAAAAAAATATTTACTATTTTCTTGTGCAAATATGGAAATAATTCTCAACATGTTGGTATTCAAAGGCAAAACAGGCGTAAAGTATAGAAGAATCCATGCATGCAGGTAGATATCCCTATTATTATATGTTATGTCGGACGTCAAGACGCCATTCATCCCATCGTCACCAGTCAGTCAGTGTAGCAATTATCATCATTTGTCTTTACACTGAAAAGAAAAAAAACCCGGACATTTAAAAAGAAAACTGATGCATTTCCCTTAGAAATATGCATATATGATTTAGACATTCAACCAGACTTATTGAATGCTTATCATCATCATCATAACAACAACACCGTGTTATCATTTGGAAGATGATTAAAAACTTAATTTCAAATGGTTTATAAAATGTGTTTAATCATTATCCTGTTCAATTTAACGCTATTATTATTATTATCTATATGAATGTCTGCCTGTCTGCAGTCTCTCTGGTTAAATTCCTCTTCCTCCTTTGCTACAAAAAGGATAGGCACACAAGCATGTATACAGATGTATGGGCATGTAGACATTTAACAACAATTTTTCATTTAATTGTTTAAAAAAAATTATATTATTTTTTTGTATCTATTTGCAAAGTAAATCGTGATAATTGCACATTTTTTTTTTACTTTTTATTATTTCTCACTATTTATTTTGTGTTTATGCTTATGTTAAATTGAAATATCTAGAGTTCAATTTTTAATCCTTTTTTAATGGTGTGGCGATGATGATGGGAATAAAATCACAAGCATTCAATAGCATTTTATTAAAATGATCATATCTCTCTCTGTGTGTAGGAGTTTATTGAGTGTGATGAGTGATGAGAGAAGGAGGAAAAGCCCTTGAGAAATATTGAATCTACGTCAATGCTACAAATTACCATGTATTATTATTATTATTATTATTATGATACATAGCTTGGCTATAGGCAGACAATTTTGCAGCATTTACGATTAAAATTTGACTAATTAAATCAGTCTTTATAGTGAAACCTGAAAAAAAAATATTTTTAAATGTTGTTGTGGGTGAATTTTGTTAGGTGCCTTGATGCCATATAAATTTCAATTTGAAATTGCCTTGAAATAAAATGGTGAAACTGAGCGCAGGCAGACGGCAAGCTTCCCTTGAAAAGTTAAATGTATTTAAAACAAAAAATATATAATAATATAATGTTATACTAAATTGCAAGTAGTAAAATTGGTATTTATTGTTTTTATAAATGCTGGTAATTTTTGTTTTGCTGCGGAGCCAGATATACGATATACAGATTACAGATATACATAGATACAGAGTACAGAGTAGAGAGAGAGGCAGAGGGAGAGACGAGACTAGACGTAAAATAGCCGACTAGCTTTTTGTAAATAATAACAGAGCAATTACTCACACAAAATGTTATTATACTCCTTCTTCAATTGCTATTGTTAGTCTTATTATTTTCCAGTAAATCAAATCCGACTTCAAGTTGATGATGATGACGACGTAGATTTATATCTCAACTTTTTTTGTTATATTTATTTCAGCACACCTTTTTTTCTACACAATTTCATACCTGCATAAATACCTGTAGTATGTACATACTCCATAATATACCAACAACTACTTGTTATTAAATCATCATTAGTATTATCATCATCACTTTTTGCTGCTGTTTTTTTACGGGAGTTTCACATTGCCCCAAAAATAAAACTCTTCATCCTTTGTATCACATGGGTGGTTGTTTTATACCTATACATATAAAATGCACCTATTATTATTACAAAACAATCTACTTATTTTTTTCATTCCAATTTCCGACTTTAGCTAGATATATTTATATATTTTTGAGACTACTTAATCAAAGTAAGATTTAAAAAAAATATCTATATATATAAAAAACGGAGAGAGAGAAGAAGAAGAAGAATGAAAGATCGGATTAGAACTAATGTGCTTTTTTAATTAGTGATATCACTATATATTATACATACTTCCAATAATGCATTATACCCATTTACACTAGAATGTCAGCTGAAGCACATTAAATGTACTTCAATTTACAACAGATCATCACGATGAGTAAAAATTAAAAATAACACTTTTATACATAATTGCATTTTCCACGGGGGAAATTGCTGATGATGAGGAGCATCATTTTTTATTATCCTCTTCTCACTATTTACTCTTGTACAACAAGACATTCTACATGACTACTCACTCTAACAAAACTTAATCATCAAGATAGCAGCAGACACCAACAGAGATACTCATGCTACTACAAATAATACTCTTGCTGCTCCTGCTATGCTGTTTGCTAGATAGGTACACTAACTTTTTATACCATGTTTTTTTGCACTACATGCGTGTATATTGCATACACGGGAGTCGTTGTTGCAACATGCTGAAATATTATAGTAATAATAATAAAATACATAGGTAGTCAAATACAAAGAAAAAATTAACCGACAACACTTTCAAACCCTTTCATTTAAAAAAAAAGTAGACGAAGACTTCAAAAAAAATGTATAAAAAAATAACTTACTTTTTCCGATAAAGAAAAAATAAAGTATTTGTACGTGTGTGTGGATGGATGGGTCGCGGTGCGGCTGAGGCACAGCATCACCCTTTTTAATACTTTTTTAAACCAAAAACATTAAAGCTACAGTCAAACAACTCATTATTCGCACATTAAACTATCTACTTGAAAGAGAGAGAGAGAGAAATAAATGGCTGGCTACTTTTTCCTCCCTCTCTTTGCACCTCATAAATAAATATTAAATGGTGTATTTTCTCTGCTAAACCATTCCAATTTACTCATCATTATGGTCATTTACCACTTCATAAAATTACATACGTGATCATCATCTTCTTCTTTTTTCCCTTCCTCTTTCACTAATTCTTCTTCTTCTCCTCTTTTAACTTTTTATCATCCTCATCATTATCATCCTATCACTTTACCCTCTATCCGACGAAAATTGACTATTTATAGCACTTTTGCTTATCTTTTTCTCTGTCTCAACCTTCATCTCCATTATTTCTTGGCCAGTTGTAAAAAAATGGCATGTTCAACAAAACAAGAAGAATGCAGAAAAGTTATGCACATTTTATATAATAATATATGTATACCTAATATACTTGCTCTTCTTCATTCTTTTCATGATGCTGATCATCATCAGCATGTCTTGTGTTATCATCACTGTAAAAAAACACTAATTGCATCAGTTGTGGTACTGCAGTAGCCCCACCACAACCTTCATCCTTCCTCTTCTTCTCCTTTCGGTGCTTCAACTCATTCAGACCAACTCAACTTGTCTTGTTTCTTTAAAAGATTACATATTACCAAATTGCTCTGTGAAATGCACACCGACACTCATAATAATCAGACGTAATCCTCTTTTCTCTTTATACTAATATCCTGTCCAACGCACTGACACCGACAACATTCACTCACAGTCAGGTCAGTCAGCAGCAGCAGCAGTCGACTCCACTACACAATCACGCCCCCTCCTCCTCCTCTCTTACTATATATTCCACCACCTACAACTACCACCAGCAAACAAGTTCATATATTCAATATTATGGTAATGCCCATGTCCATGTGAAATATATACATATTTTTTTTCAAGCTTGCTTGCTGCTTTTGGTCTTATCAAAATTTGCCATCTCTTCTGTCTACTCAACCCTTTTTTTCAAATATAAACTATATCTCCATTTTTTTATATATAAATTTTCTTTATCCCTCCTCTCTTGTCTAATAATATCCCATTGTTACTACTCTATTTTTAAGCATAATTGTAAGGGTTGGTTGCAGGCGGAAATTTTTTGGCGCGCCGGCACCAAACATGCTGTGTATACAAACATTTAATAACACCTTTAAACGCAAAAATTAAAATAAACGCTGTTTATATAATTGTGAAATATATATTCCAAATAACGATAATAATAAGTATATCAGTAGAGGCAGTTATAGTTATAGAAAAGCAGCCGAAAGAAAACAAGTGCAGCAGCCTTCTTTTTTTTGTTTAGCATGCCAAGGCATATAAATATATAATTTTGGGTAAACTTTTGTCCGTCTCCTCCTCCTCTGCCTCTTCCTTTTCTCGCTTGCATTGCATGCCTTGTTCTCTGACGATCATGTTGGAAACGAATGCAGTTTCACAATTCAACTTCACTTTTTACATAAGCTTTTGTTGATATGATGACGATGATGATTGCATTGCAAAAATAGTGGTTTGCTCCCGGGCCGGCGTCTTCCTCTTTCCTCCATCCCATTTGCCAACAGCATTTATTTTAATTGTTACCCTCTCCCTCTCTTCAATTTTCTCTTGGCTGTGATTATTGATTACTATCATCATGATCAACCAACAGAAGCAGAAAATAAAGCAGCAGCACAGGGCTAGGTGGTAGTGTGGCGTAATAAATAATAATAATATGAGTTTTAAAAAACGTATATATTTTACTTTGCACCCTATCTTCCCTGTTGCTGCTCAATAGCAATTAGCATTGCATTTTATTATTTAACGATAAAATCTTAAAAAAGAAATACATACTTTTGTGTATGTGTGTGCATATAGTGCTTGTGTGCTCATGCAAAATTGTAGTATAAAAAAATGTGGGTTTAATTGCTGGCTTTTTTTACAGATGCAATAAAATATATTTTTATTACGTTGATATTAAATTTTTACGTGTATTATTTTTTTTACCATTTATGGCCAGGTCATATGAGTAGTGGAGGTGGTGGTGCGCCTTGTGGGGGAGGTGGAGGTGGCACAGGAGGTGCCGGTCTTCCTCTTCATCATCACCATCATCCGGCGTTGGCAGGACTGTCAGCGGCCTCCGCAGGTGGAGCCATGCCCCTGCCTTCTAGTTCTGATCTCTCTCATCCTGGAAGTCATTCTACGTCATCCACGAGACCCTCCTCTTCAGAAAGTCCTACCATCCGAGAAAAACATGGTAAAGTTACTACAACACAGA
The DNA here is from genome assembly GCA_027744595.1 of Paronellides praefectus. NCBI lineage: Eukaryota > Metazoa > Arthropoda > Collembola > Entomobryomorpha > Paronellidae > Paronellides > Paronellides praefectus. Next base: position 7,045 of record JAITYZ010003606.1, read on the forward strand.
TCATCCTCAGCATCGAAAAATAATAAAAAAAATAAAATAATACAGGATAATCATCATGATAATGGCATGTCACGCTTTTCTATTCACATCATTCTGGCTCACAAATGAGAATTGATCTAAAATATGCAATTTTGAATCTGAGAGATGATAATGATGACGAGCACCTTACACACGTTTGTTTCTCTTGCTCGAGGACATTTGGATGCTCAGTGCTGACGGGTATGAAAATCTCATTTTCTTTACCTGACACTCAACACATATCATCCTGGTGGCATTACCACCATCCCCATCATCCTCGCATTAGTCTCATTATTACACGCTCATCAGTCTACTCAATTTAATAACATTATTTTTTTTTATTTTACTCTTCGTCATGGTCGTGTTGTACGTGCAAGCAAACCAAGTCTCGTTGATCACAGCAAGCACGTCACCCAATAAAAAAAACATTATAGTTTGTAGATAGGAAACTATACCCTCTTGTTTTGGTGATGCGATGTGGTGCTGCTATTTTTTTTAAATCTGATCAATCTGTTCAAAGGAGTACAAGGAAGAAAAAAAATTAATTATGAAAACATAGCTGTTTAGTTTCACAAGAACACTGAATCGGCAGTGAGGCACGGTAGGAATGATCAAATGATCATGATAATGATAGCCAAGATGAGATTTTTTTTTGGAAGGGCTGACTTGACTTGGTTGATTAGTAATAAAATAAATGACGATAGTTTAATGGCATGCATGACAAGTTGAAGAAGAAGAAGAAGAAGAAGCAAAATCATCCCATGAATGATGATTATGATGATGAGGCCGTTGCATATTTATTTTTTATTTCTATCATTATTAATTTTGTATAGTGGTCAGCTTTCATCATTTCTTACTCTGTCTGCTACGTATCATTGATCATTGAGCTTGTGATGTGGATGATGTTACAAAAGCGTAGTTAATTCTTCGTAAAAAAATTGTATGATACCACGAAACCACGAACAAACTCTTTGTTGCGACATGACACCTGCAGCAACTGCACAAAATATGTGCATATAGGTAGGTATATTAATACACCTTTTGGTATAGAATGGAAGGTGATGTCGCTACCTAAATCATGTATTTTGCATACTTTTCTTTTTACCCTCATATTATTGTTGTTGGTTCCAGTTGCATGCGGTTTCAATAAAGATAAAATATTGAACTTTGCTAAAATGTGTAAAATATAGCTACCCTTAAAATTGATGAAATGATGTCACATCGCACTTCCGGTGGCGCAGTAGATTTTTCTATCTTAATTAGTTTATTTGAAATATTTGACCCTCATGTATAAATTTAAATTAGCTTCTTTGTTCACAAGTTTCATGAAGAGATGATTTCGATGTTTGCCATGAGCAGCTTATCGAGCAATTGATAAGTGTCGCGCCCAATGAAATAAAAGTCTAAATCCTCATAATAGGAGAAGCATTGTCGACTTATTTATCTTGTACTTTGTGCAGGAATTTGCTAGTCATAATTTAGTTTCATTCCATTTTTTTTCAAAGTTGCTGACTGACCTGACTTGGCTAAATAGAGTGCTAAATTAAAATGAAATTAAGAAGAACCCCAGTTGTTTAATTTTTGTTTTCAACATGTATATAGCTTTTTTGTATGGTACTAACTAAGCAGCATACAGTAGCATTTTGAAAGTTTTCAAAGAGAGATGAGATACGATGATGATGATGATGAACCTACTTTTGGATGACAGGGGGTATTCACCGTCTTGTTTGTAGTAATTTCTCAAGTGAAATGAAAAGAATAGGATGGAGAAACAATACAAAATGATGTTGAATGCTTTTGCTGTGCTTCAAAGCGAACAAAACAAAAATGTTTGAAAAAAAAATAAGAAGAAGAAGCATTAACTACTCTTATTAGTGCAGACTTCAGAGCACTAGGTATGCTGTATATATGTAGCACAGTAGTTTAATAATAATTAAAAGTAGAAAAGATAACAAGGTGGTGGTGGTGGTGAGAATGATGTGAAGAGAAAGAGCGTTGGTGACGATGAGTCAAGGAAGAATGATGACTTTGATGACTGTCAAATGAATAGAAATAGGCAAGTCAGTTAGAGAATCATTTTTCACTCAGATAATTGGTTTAGAAAAACCACTCACTGATTTGAGGGGGCCATTTGAAAACAGGCAAAAATAATGGGTTTTTGCTTGTGATTTTGTTTTTTGTTACTTTTTCTAATTACCTTTCTTTTTATTTAAGTCATCGTCATTCAAAATCCTGACATGATATGCTGTAGTTTTGAAAGGGTTCTTTCTAAAAAAATAATAAAATATAAAGGAAAATCCTGAAATAAAATAAATAATAAAAATATGCTCACATTTGTGTTTGTGTTTTACTTTCTACAGAAGTGGAAAGTCGAAACTCTGAGGATGCCTCTCTGAGTGGTGCAATCAGCGGTACAGATAGTGATGGAGAGATACCAAAATTTCGGAGGAACCGTACAACATTTACTCCTGAGCAGTTGCAAGAGTTGGAGAAGGAGTTTCAAAAGTCACACTACCCTTGTGTCACAACGAGAGAGAGACTAGCATCCAAAACAAGCTTGTCTGAAGCCAGAGTTCAGGTGAATAGCCTTTTGTGCTACACGTAGAAAACTCAAAATATGTACAGTATTAAATATTATTATTATTATTTGTAGTTGCTTTGTTTCCCTGTACACAATAATTTTGCATTATAAATTAAAATACAAAGCTTAGCTAATTGCTAGTCGTTAGACACTAATTTGGTAATTTGTCGTAATTAATAATTTACATTCATTCAAAAAATAAGGTGCATGTGACGCTTTACATATCTTACATGCTAGCTTTTGTTAATGTTTTCCTTTCTTTGAGAGATTAAAAAGACACCCCGTCAACAGCCAAACCTAACCAGCTGTTTGGACAAGAAACATTATTGTACCCATTTTTATTTCACGCTTTTGACAACCAGATCCATGACAAATCTTACTGTTATTACGTTCGACGACTGTCACACAGCTGGTAGTGCGGTATAACTAAAAAGACAGCTTAAAACTACAACGGTTCATTTGATACCTCACGGTTGATGGTCGGCCTCCTCTTCAAGGTTTAACGGATGGTCCCATTGAAAAGTCAGCTTACTCGCCAACAATAGCCAACATCCATATTATTAATAATCATGAAAAATAAAACATAATAGCATCAAAGCAGCAATAAATAACCCTTTTTTCTTTAACCAAAATGTATGTATCTCTACATATTTCACTACAATAAAAAAATAGGTATTACGTTGAGTCAAATTGAGCGAAAAAGTTTTGAGATGATGATGACATGCGTGGCGTGACCCTCTCTCTCTCTCTCTGCTCACTTTACAAAAGGCAAAAGAAAAAAAGTCTCATTCCATATATCATACAATTAAATTTAGTTTCTAAACAAAATTCAGACATAATTTTTTACGCATCACCATGAATCATGAAATCACGATGATGATCCTCTGCTCACACCGCCAACTCATCCGGTTGTGATACGGAAATATCTTGATTATTTCCTATTTGTTATGATTATCTCGGTTGGAGGTTGACCATGCCTTGCTGCCAAGGAATTAAAAGGAGCATTAATATAGCATCTTTATAATCATCAATCAGTCACACATGCATATAATGTTAGCAGCAAGCATCATCTCAACCTCACATAATATACAGTGTCCGTTAAAATTAGTTTGCCAGGAATCCAGGGGGAAGAAGATGACCATTTATATTCTGAGATGATGAAGTTAAATTATCAGGATATTATTTAACATGATGTCCATCATCTTTTAGGCAGCAAAAGTTGTCAAGTCATGCTTTATTCCAATGCTCCGTCATGTCATGTCATCTACAACATTTAAGCATTAGGTGTAAATTAATGTAAAACTGATCAATAACATCAACACGACACAAAGCTCAAGTTATCATTTACTTACCTTACCAAACATTCTTAAAACGTTCCTACAGTTAAACGCAAGTTGCACTGAATTTATCATTCAGTTGGTGATATATCCAAAGTGTTCACTATTTCTATTTTTGACTTTATGAAGATTGAAGTAAATTTTGTTTGAAAAGATAAAGACTAAAGTAGTCTTGATGGGAGTATGGGAGTACTCCCATTATAATTCGATGCACATCGCAGCAGCTAAAAAAAATTACAAGAAAAGAAAGGACATCATATGACTCATGCTAATAGCGCACCAGTCGTAGTAAAAGTAAGTCGGAGGGCTTTCAGGGGCATCCTGAGACAAGCCAGTAGGAAAGGGTTGAAGTAAAATACCAGCCACTTTTGCTTCTTTTTTTTATCTCGGACAACGCTCACCTTTGCGTCTATCGTCCACTCACACGCTTCTTCAATTTCTTCATTGATTTGATCAAGTGATCAAGTACTTTTTTTAGTACTCATCTCATAAAAAACACACACGCATGTTTGTATAGCCCTACATCATCTACTAGGTGTTGGTCAGGCGATGATGCAGGCTCACTGCAATGCAATTCTGAGTCAGCATCATATTGCCATGATGCCATGTATTTATTAGTATGCTCAACGGTTGGGATATATATCACACCACCGCACCGGTCGCGGGCAGTCAATGATGTTGTATTTACATTCTATGCTGGTTGCGTCGCTCAGCAGATTGGGGGTATACATGTATTTTGTACAAGATGTAAAAAAGATAATTTAAAATATATCACTTCAATTTAACCCTTTCATACATTTTTGTCTTGAGAAGAGCGTAACAGGTGTAGGAGGTGATGAATTAAAATTTGCAATTTGGTGATTGAATGTCTTTTTTGTCTTGACCGCATCAAATTGATTGACTTTTGGGAGTGGAGGTTGATGGTTTCTTCTTCTTGGTGTTGGGTGATTTTTAAATGAACAAGGTATTAAATTTAAATGTGTGTTCAGGGTAAACAAATAATTCAATTATTTAGCATATTATAATACCTAATTGTAAAGCTATTCTCGACGTAATCTGGTGGCCCCTTTTTTGTTTAAATCGCAACAGGGAATCAGACAATTCGAGGGAATGGAATTCACTTGACTTGACAAAACGAGTATTATTTTTGGTGACTTTATAGTTTCGTTAAAATTAACTATTTAAGCTGACAAGAAAACTTTAATTATGCATGTTTTAATTTTTTTTTTGCTTTCTTCTGCTTTCTTTTGTGGTTCTGTTTTTCATTTGTACAGGCTTGCGTACTAACTATGTTGCCTGACCGATCTGTACATATTTATATGGACACGTGCTCTCGTAGTTGCGGACACTGGTTTCTATTAACCTACTAGCAGTATTGTAGATTAGTTTACGTACATTTTTCTTCTATAATTGGCAATTAAGCAATAATCTCTTTCCATTTCCAACATTGTTCAGTGAAAATGAAACATGAGATTCAGATAAAGTAAACAAAGTTCTTTCAGTGAAACTAGAGTAAGAGAAGAGAAGAAAGGCAAAGCAGAATGAATTGAATGACAAAGCAAATTTTTAATTTGAATATACTTTTGTTTTCTTTTGACTAGTTTTTGCATGTATGCTGACAAATAGATTAATTTGTAATGATCGCACACAAGAGAAACTTTAAGAATAATTTTGTATGTTGTCTGTGAACGCACTTTTTGTCTGCTGTTTTTACTGTTTTGTTGCATTTTTATGTAGATTTTTCGTGTTTTTCGTTTTTTTGCTCGATTTATTTGAAAAAAAAGAAACTTTTTTTTGTATGTTTGGATGTAAATGGAAAGAGGATTACGGTTGCCGTTATCGTTTTTTATTTGTTTTTGTCTGCAATTCAGGTTTGGTTTTCCAATAGACGGGCAAAATGGAGGCGCCATCAAAGGATGAATTTTATGAAGCCCTTCGGAATGCATGGAAAGACATCTCCACTCAGCTACCAGGAGGAGGGTGGCCCACAATCCCCGGAGGACACTACTTCCCCATCACCCCCTCCCTCTCATCAGCTCCACCACACACATCGACAGCAACATCATTCCTCTCACAATCTCAACACCACCAACCATTCAGGCAACCAGGACTCAGACCATTCTCCCTCCACGACGCCCATCATCTCTTCCATGGCTCCGGCACAAGTGGGACAGGGCTCTTCTGGGGTGGTGCACCATCCATTGGCCCAACACAACCTCCACTCCCACCATCCTCTCTCATCCGTGACACATGCTCATCATCATCTTCTCCAAGCAGCAGCAGCGGCGGCTGTGGTAGCAGGTCAACAACAACAACCCACCAGTCGTTTCCTTCCCCTTCCTCCAAACTCGTCAGTGGTGATGGCGGGAGCGATGCAAGCAGCCGCGGAGGCATTGTCTTTGGTTCCACCACACAACCACCACCCCCATCATCATCTCAACTCCCCCACAGCCACTATTCCCTTGCCACTGGTCATGGGTGGTGAGCACTCTGCTTTCAATTTGATCAACAATGGAAATACCAATTCCTCTACCAAGAAATCCAGCGCTAGTAAGCCAAATAACCTGAGCATGGAAAGACTTTTGTGCAACCACAAATCTCCAATCAATCATCGTATTAATAACAATAATAGTATTCATTCTCATGATGATGCTGATGTTGCCCGAAGCAGTCGCTCTTCCTCCCCGGCACGCTCAGAATCTTCAGAGTTAGTTGACATGAGTGATAGTGAAACGGAAGAGGCCAGTCGTTCCAACAACTTTCACCATCTCCACCATCAACATTTACAAAAGTTGTACCAACAACAATTGCAAGACTATGCAGCATACAATAATCACAATACCACAAAAACCATTCGCAAATCTCGTTCCCCCTCTAGGTCTCCCTCGCCATTAAGGACACAAACTCATTACCGTTCCAAACGACAATCATCTTCCCCTGCACCCAGTCTCTCAAGATCCCCCTCCCCTCCACCTACCCTGATGAAAACCAATGGAGCTATTTCTTCTTCAAGCAGTCACCACCAAAACCATTCCAAAAACAAGTCATCATCATCTTCCAAAGAATACGACAGATCCTCCTCAAGAAAAAAATCCAACTCATGAGTGTAATCGCCATTACTATTAGCCATGTATTTAATGCTAATTTTATAATTTGTTTAAATTTGAAAGCGATGTTTTATACATCTCTTTATCCTACTACATTGTTTACGAAAAATATATATATACTACACTGATTAAAACTATCATGTTCATCTTATCCTTTTACCTAGACATCAAAATAATGGCAAGTTGTCTGAATGTTATTTGATCCTTTTATATTTGGCAATTAAGACAAACCATTACGATGACATGGTAATGTGTTTGCTCTATAATTAATTGTAACAATCGAGATTCATGTATTTAACATATAAAGTTTTTTCTCATTTTATTTAAAAGAAAACCACTTTGCTCTTTGTAATAATATATACTTATGAGTAAAGTATGCAAGAATTGGATTTCAAGAGTTTGTTCACAGTGAGATATTGCACATGGTTGCATACATTGTCAGATTACCTGTAAATAATGTAAAAATTATTGTTGTGAATTTGTTGCAGAATATATGGACTCGACAGACAGCTTTGGCATTAAGTACGCAACTTGGAATAAGAATTCTCATTTCTACCTTTATAATGAAATATTGGAGAAAGTATCAATTAACACCATTTTTTAATGATTTTGTCTCCGCTGTAAATGCAATGTAAAATAAAAGTAAATGAACTTATGTTGGCTAACTTGTAGTGTTGCGTTATTTAATACCACTTTCACCGGAAATTATTTAAGTTGTGTAACTTTCATTATATTTATTGTTGTACTATGACCATTTTTGTAACTACTTGTATAAATAGAATTAAGTTGTTGTCAAATATAATCGTAATAATAAATGCATATTGAAAACTTTTATTGAAACTACTTTCACTTTTTTCTTAGGCAAAAAAAAACAAAATACAAATATCAGTAAATTAAGGGCAAATTTAACTACTTCATAGTTTTAATAAAACCAAATTGAAAAGAATATTATAACAGACCAAACCATTGACACGCTGGGGTATTGATTCAGGCACATGATATTTTCCCTGTAATACATTCAAATGGCCTGGCTTGGAGAGTCTTTCATATTCTCATATTTCTCATAGGCAGGCAAGAAAACTGGTGAATTTTTGCCGGCAAATTTTGTACTCTTTTGAGCTTTTTACAATACTAAACTTACTTTTACCTGTATATAAGGCTGTTGTGTGTGCTTAGAGTTTAGAGAAGGTATACAATTAGAGAAAGTTAAATAAAAGAAATTAAAGCCATTTATTAAACTTATAAAGATGCTGCCAGCGCCACAAATTACACAGGTAACGGATCGATTAAAAACATTAAACGAGGAGAACCGGAAGAAGCCCACAATTTTGTCAAAGTGCTACAAGTACTTCTCAAGTGATAAAAAAAAACCAGAAGTAAAGATAGTTTCCCGAGGTGTTATTACGTCCCAAAAGATCCTGTAAAAGTGATTTTAATGTACAATAGTTGGAACGAACTTGAGGAACCATTAAATACTGATTTGGTCGTAAAAGTATCAAGTGAAATTTATTTATATATGGTTGTTTCAACCAACAAAAACTATCTCAATATTGATGACGACGATGACAACAAGTTATTGCAAGTTAATTTGCTAAGTAGTCAGTTTTCAGTACTGCCTAGACAAGAACATGATCATGAAAATATTTTATATTTTAAGGCCACAGGCCATAACTTTAGCAACGAACAAACAGAAGTTTTAGAAGTTTATGTCGCCTTTGAGTCCGTTGATATTGTAAGTTTGAAGCCAAATATATATGCAGATATATATATATATATATATATATGTGTATACACCGCTCTAATAAAAATTTACTCTAAATTAATAAAAAAAATACTTGTATGTTATTTTTATCATTAGGCAAGAGATTTTTGCTTAGGCATAAAGTCCTTCATGAAGGATAATCGACCAATGGTTTGTCGCATTTGTTTGTGAAACTTCATTGTTTAAAAATAAGGTCTTTACGGAAAGGCAATAAAAGAAAGTATACCTTAGTTTGCAGACAGCCGAGAAATGTATCACTATGTTAATTTGCCATATCTTAAATAACATTTTTAGTCCATGAAACTGTGCACACTTAATTTTCATCAGTTGTTGCTATAAATGATATGAATCCACTGTGGTTATCATGAAATATCACGTTGTGAAGAAAATATTCTTAACTTTCCGTACATACCTTAAAAGGAATCATTAAAATGATATAACCAAGTAGCCGTTAAAATGATTCATTTGGCCTTGTTAGCAATGTATTAATTGTTATTTGGTTTGTAGGTGCTTCACAACAGGCATCCAGAAACAATTCCTTCTCCAGCAAACTAAAAAATCCAGCAGATCCTCCAGCAGAACTAGCACCAATAGAACCAATAGTCGAATTCGAAGCACCTAGTCCTCAAGTGTTTACCACACAAGCAACGCCAACTGCTGCTGAGGCTCCTGCACCTTCCCGTGAACAACAAACCATGACTTCTGGTACTCATGTTGAAATTATTGAAGAATTTTCTACCATGAATGCACGAGTTAAAGAACTACAAGCAGGATTAATGATGGCTATTGCGTCCCGATTTCCTAAAGCTAAAGCGAGGTAACAATGTCAAAAATCAAGTTTCGTTAACTATTATTAATAATTACTGCTGCGGTCCCCTCTTTTTTAAACTCTACACACTTTTTTTTACTCGTCCGACTTTTTTCCAAATAATTACACTCTATTGTTTGTCTACTTGAATTACAAATTAAAAGGTACCTTGGTAAATTATTTTTTTTAAACAAATAAGTAATTAATTATATATTTGTATTTTGAAAGGTTGTTGAAACATAATTTATTGGGTGGTTGGCATTGGCACAACAGCGTGTGTGCATGTTTGTTGGCAAGTCAGGTGGTGGTGGTAATTTTTACCTGTTGCAAAGTTGATTATGCGTTTCGTTGGTGGGAGGATTGGAGGAGCTACTAGATATTGTTTTTATTCACTTTTTGGCAGCACCTGCGGCGGAAGCAGATGATTTTGGTCAAGTTACTAGTTGCATTATTTGTCGAAGACAATTGCGCTCTAAAAATAGTATAGCAGGTGAAAGGAGTTCAGTTGTTGAGTTAAACAAAAAAGGTAGTAGTAAAAAGGGGGTAGCGAGTTATTTACGGGGCTTCAGCAGTGGACATAATAATTGGTGTTTTATAAAAGATCCCTCCACATT
>JAITYZ010003607.1:0-19729 GCA_027744595.1 Paronellides praefectus
CAACACACAAAATTGTACGACCTTTCAAATTTGATCATCACGAATAAAGAAGATGATGATGAAGATGACGAAGACGAGGAGTCCGGGGTGCAAAATTCTTTTTTGCTTCCCTTTTTGCCATTTACAACGTGATAACTAAAAAAGACATGTTAGTCGGGTAAAATAGGGAAAGAGATTTTATTGTTGAAGAAATTCCCTATATATTTTTGTTATCTCTGCTACTTTTCCTTTATTTCCAATGAAAAATACACTTTCTTTAGCCATTTTTAATGGCGATGCTTCTCTACCCTGACTTGACATATAATTTCCAATTTGGAAGGGAGGAACGACAACGACACACAAGCGGATAAAAAAAGAGAGAAAGAATCATTGTCGTTTCATTTCATTTTCTTCTCCGTCGTCTTGTCTGCCTTCTTATCTTGATCTTCTTGCAACTTTTTTTTATCCAGATCAGCATTAACAATCTTGAAAAGAGAGAGAGAGAGAGAAAGAGCACATCATTTACAATGAACAAATAGAATATAAAATATACCATGTATAAAAATAAGATGGAATAGTAGTCCCCTCTTTTTTCTTCTTTTTCTTCCTTCTTCTTCCTGTAATTCAAATTGAAAGGAACAAGACACTATTGCAGCTGAGCTTTCTTGGGCTATTTGCTATACACACTCACACGCTTCCCCGTAGAATAAGCATTAGGCATATTGCCAAAAAAATTGTAGGGTCGTCGGTCAGAGCAAGACACCATAATCATCAACTATACTAAAAAAAGAAGCAGCATGGTTGATGGTATTAGCAAGATCCTCTCAAGAAAATAGCGGATGGACGAAAGGAAGTAGATAGTCGGAAAAAAGGAAGACGACGAAGAAAAAAAATGACTGAATAGGAAAAAATAAAAGGAAGATGAAAAAAAAAAGATTTTGAGAGATTCTATAGCAGTATAAAAAAAGATTACATGTTGAATCTCAGCAGCAGTGGTGGTGGTAGACCTCCAGAAAAAAAAGCGACAAGCGGGGAGTAGGATGATTGGAAACATAAGTCTCAATCAAAAGAAGCAAAAAGTGATATAACCATATAAAAGTAGACATTTCCCCCCAAAAATGCATGAAAAAAGTCATGAGCAATTTTTTCTCATTGTTGTAAAAAATGCACATAATTATCACATAAAATAGAAAAAAGACACATGAAATGTAATCTAGTGTGTCGTCTCATTTTTCCTTGGGCGCTGCACGCATATTTTTTTTTCTTTGCTGCTCCAGATTTCCAGTGTCAGTTTATTTTGTGTGTGGTTTCATGGGATTTGTAGAACGGTGGTGTTTGTTATACGTCATCATAGTCGTAGTATGTAATAATCGTAATAATTTGAAGACTGTAAGAAGGAGCTTTGTGTACTCGTACTTATTTTTTTGTGTGTGGAATAAGTAAAACGAGCATTCATACAAGAAAAGAACACATGTAAGCTGTCATTTGATTACAAGCCTTAATAGAAACATATGGCATGTGGCATATGGATGGCATGGTGGCAGGGCATCTTTTGAGAAAGAGCAGTCAGTCCCGAGAAAAAATAATATTCATCCTGACACATGGTATGTATACTATATAGAGAGAGCAATAGAAAAGACCGTTTTGGTTACTCTATGACATTGATCATATTATATTCCTCTTTTATTATTACGTTATGCTGGCGCTACACTCCATTTCATTCACGAAAAAAAGATGAAAAGATTGCAGAATCGAATCTGCGCTCCTCTCACCGCCAACAGATCCCATGATGAAAGTATAAAAAAAGTTATGAAAAGGAAGAGAGAAAAGTAAGATATAAAAAAATGGGAACAAGGCGCATATTATTATTATTATTATTTTGAAATATATGGGTATACCACCACATTGGCATCTCAAAAATGATCAGATTCTATCAGAATATTTTTTCTGACTGGGATGTGGCACACATCATAAGAAGAATATAATAATACTCTCGTCAAAGATAACAAACAAATACCAAAGCATAAATAACAAGACGAAAAAGAAGAAGTTTGCTCTCCTTTTTTCTCTCTTTCTGTTTTCTATACTACTGTGTGTGGGTACTTGTTTGACTCTCGAGTTATTTTTTTTATTATTTTGACACTTGTTTATAACCAAATAATAACACTAGGCAAACAAAACAAAACAGAACGAGATGTAGATATATATATGCCTTTTGGATATATAGGTAAATAGGCAGGTAAATATATAGACATACATATACATAGGTATATAATGCTGACTGACAGTAGAGGAAAAAGATGAAGAGATTTTTCTCTTACTTCATGGAAAACAGTGAGAGAGGATGACTGCCTTTATAGCAAAGTTGATGTTTGATATGATATTTGAGCAAAAGAAAAGTGAAAAGCTTGTGTCTGCTTGAAATACTTTCTCTCGCAGTTTTCTTCTGCTCTTGTTCGTCGTTCTATGAATTCCTTCATTTGCTGTGAACTACTTATTTTTTTTAAGAAAAAGGAAAAAGAATGAAGGAAAGAGAAAACATGCATAAATGAGAACATGTGAAGAGGAAAAGAAGAAAAAAGGAATAGGAAATAGGGTGCGTTGTCAGTTGTCATTATTGTTACAATCCTGCTGCTGTGGCTGTGTGCGTGTGTTTGGAATGGGAATGTATGGCTATTCAGTATTCATAATATGCATACATATAACACTTAACTACACAAACTATGCTGTACATTTTTTATTAGGACCATTCAAAAAGTGTAGTAGTAGGTGTGCTTGTGCTTACAAAAAACTTACGCATGAATTCCTTCTTCCTTTCCTTCATTTTTTTTAAAAGAAAAAAAGAACAAGACATAACGTTATAAAACACATTTGTATCTATCGATTTTTTCATTAATTTTAATGCATCATCCAAGTCAAGCCAAAATGGCAGAGACATAAATGAATATGTAAGAAGGTGCTTGAGAAAAATAATATGTGATGCGAAAAAAAGGAAAGGAGGAATAAAAACGTGTTCGTGCTGAAGTGATCAGTGATCAGCAACAGAATGTCAATTTGATGTTTTGTGTGTAAAGTTAAAATCAAATGCATGTGCCATACCGTTGCTTTGTCCATTTTTCCAGAAAAAACGTAAGAGATAAAAAAGGCAGAGAGAAAGCTAGAGAGATTGAAGAGCGCCTTCATCATCATGAAGGGTCGGTCTTGTGAAAACGGGAAATATAATGTTGCAAGCATACAAATTGATCTTAACAAGCATCAACACAGTCAAATAAAAAGAAAGGAATCCAAAAAAAACTAAAAGCAGAGCAGAAGGAGAGTACCAAAGCCAAATGATGTAAAAAAAAGGCAAATCTTTATATTTTTATTATTATTCCTTGTTGAATCTAATGACAAAGTATTTCATCTTGCTGCTTTCTCTATAAGCTAACATAATGCGATTTATATATCGGGATAAGTGAATTGGGCATGATGAACGATGATGATGATGATGATGAGAATTGAGTGTAATGAAATGAATCAAAAAAGGAAGAAAAAAGATGCGGATTTGTATGGTTGACGGCACGACGATCTATCCATTCTAAGAAAAGCAAAAAAAGAAGGAGGATATGGCGGTGGCATTAAGAAAAGAAGCTTTTTTTCTTGCTTGATTTGCCGTCCTTGTCGTCATTTTGCTTTGCTTGATGATGCGATGTGGTCTTGTTGTATCCTCTCTCACATCACATATCCTTCTCTACTTTTCTTGATCATGCCATTTCCTCTGATTTCTACTTCACTCCTTTGCTCGTTCGTGTACAAAACCAATAAAAGGAAGAGAGAAGGAAAAAGATTTTTCCCTTTTCCAGTGCCTTTTTTTTTAACCCAAAGTGCAATGCAGGCACTCGTATGTACATACATATAGATGCATGCGAGCATATGCGGGCTAAAGTGGAATCAAACAGATTTTTCTACTTTTTTTCTGCTGATTTTCACTGAATCTTTGTAGTTGAGCAGGAAATTTAAGTAGAATATGCATTCATGCAGTTTAGTCGGAATTCTTGGTAAAAAGAAGAATTGCTTTTCGTGTCTTGTGCTACTACTACTACTACTACTCTGTGGGATCACAACATTACATTCATGCAATCCATCTAGATCCATATGTCAACATGATAGTCTTTTCCTTGGTTAGTTGGTTGCTGATGATGATGATTATTGTCGAGTGTCTCTAGAAGGATGAAAGGAATATATAGAGAAAGAGTGAGTGAGAGTAACACAAGGAGAAAATATGTATTTATACTATAGATGGATGTGATGATGTCGGTTGTTTGCGCTTTTCCACACATGATGAGATGTGAGACGAACCGTAAAGTTGTAAATACTCCCAAGGTTTCTCTCACATTTCTGTCCATGGCTTATATATACCGCATGATATCACATAGGATATGGGTGCATTTTTACATTACTCTCTCTCTCTCTCTCTCTCTCTCTCTCTCTCTCTCTCTTCCTTCCTTTTTTACTCCTATTACCACTTATAATAATAATACCAGAAAGGATTTCTTTTTTTATTGTGGGTGCTATCCGTGAAACATGTCGTGTGGCTGAAAGTGGCTTAAAGGTTGGTTGCACTTTTTGCACAGACTTTTATGTATGTATATTTCACAGATGGGTTGAGAGAAACAAGTATGGACATTCTTTTTCCTTTTTATTTCCTTGATCATGGTGATGAGGATGATAATAATAATGTTGTTGACGATCATCATTGCATGCAACTCGTTCTTGTTGCAAGAAGAGACATAAAAACGCAATGAATGAAATGAATGGAAAGCACATGATGAGGATAAAAATATATACCTATGTATACAGATATATACGTGAAGAGAGAGAGAGAGAAGTCAGGAAAAAAAGAAAGACGTGTGGTGTGTGTATATAGTGGTATGTTTTTATAGACAAGCTCATAAAATCCATTTTAGTTATTTCTTGGTTGTGTCGACAAGCTACATTTTCCAGAAGTTGGTTTTTATTATTTCTTCTGCTACTACTGTTGTTGTTACACATATATTTCTTGAGTCTACGATAATGGAGAGGAGGAGGAGTATGACGACATGACATACTTGACTACACACATATTAAATGAATGTTTGTTAGGGAGAAAAAATCTTTCTTTTCCTTGTTTTGATAAGTTATAACATATGCTTGAAACTTAAAAAAAAGTTTTGTATGAATTATCTTGAACCAACAACAACATGATATTATTTACTTTTTCAATTTTATGTGGAACATTTTGGGTTTGAGTCGACCGCGGAAATGCATTCATGCAATATTCCTTGACATAATGATCATTCACCACCAGCGGTTATCTGTCTCAATTTAAATATCATATTATTATACGTGCTACCTACATAGTGTGATTCAAAGCAGTCGGGGGTGGTGATGTGGTGAAAAATGAAAAGGGTTGAAAAGTGGAGGACATTCAAATTGAGAATATTTTTGAGAGAAAAGGTTAAATTAAGAAATATTTTTTAAGTGACACATGCCACGAAATGGCAAATGAGAATAATCATCATCGCCGTGTTCCAAAATATTATGCAGTATGTTTTCACCAGCGACCTCCCACTCATCCTGTTGAAAGAATCGTAGCACAGTAAAGATGTACATGCTCATTGCTTGTCATCTCAACATTTTTAATTTTATGCAAATGCAATGTAAAAAAATATCTTTAGTAAAGTGCAGATGAGTAAGCACACAATTTTCTTGGAAAATTGTCACTTGTGAAAAGTGAAGCAAGTGTCAAGTGCGCTGAAGCAATGAAATGGAATGGATATATTAAGATGATAATTTGAGAAATATTAAAGTTGTTGGTCTGAGAAGTAACATCTCTGTTACTTTTGTTGTTGTGAATTTGTGAAACAAGTATAAAAATTTGTTTTTCATTCTGCTTATATTTTGCTGCTACATATATCTTCTTGAACGACCTCCTTGGAACACGGGACGGGACGAAATGAATCTTTTTAAAGTTTGTTTTCTTCGAGAAAAAGGAGGCTTCCCAAGAAGAAAAAAAGGAATAAAAAAGCGTAAATGATGCAATCGTACTTGATATAAAAATGCGCATATAATTTTTTTACGCGTAAGGGAATTTAACAAGTACGCAATTGCTCTCCGCTCTCACACCTACTCCCGGTGAAGTTGAGATTAAAAAAGATGAGTTCATAAATTGGCTTAAATTGAAGTGCTTTGGTAATAATGTGCACATGTTGACATGTCATAAATTCTAAAAGGGATTATTACTGTAAACAGTAGAGTGAGAATTTCTAAACGAAGAAATATAGTGCGCATCGAGTATACAAACTCCCAAACATACACTGCAAACAAATAACCGTCTATACAAACACAGAAAATACGAAACGTATCACACATACACTCACACAATATGTCATGATGATTTTCGTGTGAACACTTGACTTTTTATCAGAAGAAAAGCAGGGTTGAGGATAATTTGAGTTATTATATAAAAGTAGCGGAAGCATTGGGATAACAAGTCATGTAAGTAGTACAACTGGATATTTTTGTTCTGATATATATCCGAAAAAATCGAAAGTATGTCATCGGGCAACACATATCTTTGCTTTTTCTGTAACTACGTATTTGTTTTTGCTTCTTTTTTTTTGTCTTCTTCCTTGGAGTGAAATGTTTATCCAAATGATAAATTGTGAGGGCATGCCCTACGTTGTATACATATTAAGTAGGAAATATGCTGTTGTTGATATTGATGATGCTGGTATGTCTTGTGTTCCTTCTTCTTCCGTCGGCGTTCTTCTTTCTCTTTCGTTTCTTGAAGAAGGAAATAAATTGTGATCAGCAGCTAGAATAAATGTATGGTGGAAGATGGAGAAATATATGATGTTTGGTTGTAGTATTTATTTTTTTGTTTGGTTCGTGACTTTTGCAGGGCCACCTGGTCCACCTGGAAAGCGTGGTCGTCGTGGAAAAAAAGGAGACGCAGGAGATTCCGGCCCCCCCGGAATAATGGGTCCCGCTGGAAGAAATGGGTTTCCGGTGATTTTACAAAATTTAAATGATTTATAAGTACAAATAGATATTTCCAGCTATATACTCACGTATATAGTATATGTATTCATATTTGTGATGGTTATTTATGTAATGTCATCACGTAACAAAAACAATAACGTCTTCAGCTTTACAATTATTAACTTTGTTTCTCTCGACTCACACAAAAATATACCTACTCTACTCACCGTAATTTATTCGCTAACCGTAAACACTCATTAATTCATTAATATTTTTGTTTGGTTTTTATACGTTTTTATTTTTTGCTCTTTTTTGTTGTTTTTTATGTATTTTTCTCACTGGAAATTGAATTAATTTGGTATATGTGAACACAAAACAGGGTCCTATAGGACTCGACGGACCCAAAGGGGAACCTGTGAGTTATCTTTTTATTTTATTTATGTTCCACATTCGTGCAAATTAATATACGGTATTTATAATGTAGTCTACTAATATGCTTTAGTATTTACTTACAATATTTTCGTGTTTGTTTATCTAAATGTGTGTATGTATATATAGTTTGCCATATAATTTGCATAATTTAAAAAATAAAATGAATTCAAAAAGCTGCATATTATTCCGCCTTTCAAGTCACACACACCACTAAATATACTCACACGTCAAATATCAAAAGTAAAAACGCTTTTGAATGGTAAAAAGCCAAAGAGCAGCAACAGCGGATTAAACAAAACAGAGTCCCACCTCACATATATACTTGAAGCACACTTTTACTTCACGTTTTTCACTTTCACTCTTTTAACTAAACAAGCAGCAAAAGCTTCCAAGTAAATAAATACACTATCCTTACATATATTTAAGCCATTCCCATCAACCACAAAATACTTACTAAATTTAAAGATGTATTCTTACAACTTATGGTAGAGTAGACACCTAATACTAAAACTAGTACCAACAAAGTATACCTAATATATTAACCTATTATGTATGCAAACGTGTAGAATAAATGTACCTACATACTTCACAGAGTTTTGTGTGTTTGTTGTGTATTTAAACTTATAGTTATCCAATTTTATGTAGGGCTTACCTGGAGAACGAGGACCGAAAGGCGAAGGTGGATCACCAGGTTATAACATCACAACGGCTGCCAAAGTAAGTGAACAAAATCATCCTCTTTAAAAAAATCACAATAAGAGTGGATGTACTATGATTATTATAAAGTTATGCATGTTGAAAACAAAAATAAACTTTTCGTAGCAGAAGAGACATCATCTAACTTTCTCCGTGCTAGAAGCCATATAATAAATTTAATGATCAGGTCAGGTCGCGGAAATGCAGAAAGAAAGTAAAGTTCTACTTAAAAATGTATTTATTCGTAAAGAATACAACAAAGTTATTTAATAAATGTCATTATTAAAATGGAATCCAAAGTGTGACTCCAAATCAGACATTCTTGCCAGTTTTTTGTCCTTGATCGCTATAAACATACATTATGTTATATGTGTAGTCTATAGGCATAATAGGTAGGCATTTTAATGAACTAAAAAGCAAACAGAGTGTATAGTTTGGTACTCGGATGGAATACATATTGACCTAAATAATAAATGTGTATTTCTTTGTGTATTTTATTTATTATCAAATTACACGAAAAAGTTTGGAGTGAAACGCTCAGTCACTTCAGTTCAGGGAGGGACGATCGGTTATGCGGAAATCATTGCAATTAAGGTTCTCCATCAACAAAATTACATTCCTTTCACATTCGATTCCTCGCGTGTGTATATCTCTATACATCTTTTGTTTCATTTTGCTTCTCTCCTCTCTCTTTATACTTTTTTGTGCTAGCCGCAAAGCAATATGAACAAAGATGATTTTATTATTATTATATTATATTTGTATTTTAGTATATCAAACTATAACGAAATTATTAGACTTGTTTGTTTAACTACCCTTCCTTTGTTATCATCATTCTCTTTGAGTAAATTTTTATTTATTTGTATTTGAGCCGTCGCTCGGTTTTAGTGGTTCATTCATCATTATATTTATTATTTGTTCTGGCTATTATTACAATATGACGATGGGCTATATATATAATAATTACTTTAATAATTAATGATTTATTTCTTTGTATTATTATTTATTAGATATTTCCGGGAAATCTATTACTTTTTACTTTTACCCCCTAATTTTTATTTTTAGGAACTGGAATCTTCTGGTTTCAAAATCAACCAACATGTGATCACTCTCAGAGTACAGAAACCTTTTTATTTTTTTCTATATTTATTTGGTTTTTACCATTTTAATTTTCATTTCCTATCTATGTAATCCTGATCTATTTATTAACATTTTTATTTGAAAATGAAAAATATGGCTTGTCGCTTTTCTCTGTTTTGATAATATCGTTCTTTAAATAAAGACAGTAGAAGAGCTAAATTGGATAACTGATTGTGAATTGATTTGGGTTTAGGGTGAGCCTGGTGAGGCTGGGCCCCCAGGTCCTAGAGGTGTACCTGGAGGAACCGGGCCTCCAGGAATGGATGGTCGACAGGGTATTATAGGAGACAAGGGCGATCGTGGGGAGCGAGGAGAAAAGGGAGATGCTGGTCCTATGGGACCCGTCGGACCTGCGGGGCAGAAAGGCGAGAAAGTAAGCAATGATTATTTCTATTAAACGGGTGGAAATACAAAATACATATACCTACATGACTTTGGTAATGAAATCATCGAATGAGGTATCTTTTTTTAGAGATTTTGCTTTGTCATACTGCATTATTGTTTTGAATCTTTATTTTCCCCTCGGTGAATGGGTACTTTGTATTAACCTTTATTATAATACTAATAATAACAATATAAAAAATAAAAGGGCCCTGTGGGGGTAAAAGGTGATCGTGGAGTTACTTCGATGATTGATGGAAAAGGTGTTCCCACTGGGGTTATTGAGGGACCACCTGGAGCACCAGGGCCACAAGGTCTTCATTTAATTCTTCTTTCCTTATTTCAGTATGATTTTTCTTGTGTTCATTTTTATCCTTTGTAATTTTGTTTAAAGGTTTTTAATTTTTCTTTAATTTTTTTTACGGATTTCTTGACATTATTTTGTTTAACCGCAATACTTACTGGACCATATGCAATTAACCAATAACAAAAAAAATATAGGGATTGCAGGGCCAAAAGGGGATAGAGGGGAAACAGGTCCAATGGGACCAAGTGGGGAAAAGGGTCCTCGTGGAAAAAGAGGGAAAAGGGTATTATGCTTTTTTAATGCTCAACTGGGAGCTTACTTTTTGCGCGTTTTGCTTTGCCTTTGTGTAACCGTCCAGTGATATTGAATGCATGTATAAAGCTTACATTTATCATGACGCCACAAATTTAAACAACTGGATACGTCAGTTAGCATATCAGAAATCAGAACAGGTTCTAATTTGCATAGTGTGGACCGGTAGATATAACTCCTTATTTAGTAATATGACGGTGTTCGTGTTAACTTAGGGGCGTAAAGGATTAAATGGGGAGGCAGCTATGAAGGGAGATGTCGGTTCTCGAGGGCCAGAAGGGCCGCCAGGTCCGGTAGGTGGATTTGGACCCGCAGGACCAAAAGGCGACATGGGTCCTAGGGGGTGAGCCCAAAAAATTTAAAGTTATGGTCTCATCACGTTAAAAAAATCTTTCAAACAATTTTTGTTTTACGTGGGGTTAGGTTACCAGGACTCACTGGCAACGAAGGAAAGGATGGACCTACGGGGCCACCGGGAATGCCTGGAAACCAAGGTTCCAGGGGTGAAAAAGGAGAATACGGTGACATTGGTCCGCCAGGTATTTTTCAAAATACTTTTTACTCATTTCATGTCAACAAGCCATGACACGAGTCTCCATTTTTACAGGATTGATGGGGCCACCTGGTTTACCTGGGCCGCCCGGTTATCCTGGGACAAAAGGAGACAAGGGAGACCGCGGCGATGGAGTAAGTCATCGGCTTTTCTATAAAAAAAATATGTTCCAACAAATATTTCCCACTCATGTATGTACCTAAAATAAAGCCTTATAACAAAAATCCCCTCAACACTCAATTATTTGTACGAGTAACATCTCATAACCTTAACATTTGAATCCAAAACTCAATAATATATATATACCTACATATATAAATATTATGATGATAAAGTGTCATGTGAAACATTTTTCCACACTTTGGGAAAAAATATGCATATTGGTACAAATTTTTGCTGGGTACATTTTTGTGTTGAACACATACATGAGTCAATCAAAGTCGCACAGCTTTTTAACGGTATTTTTTGTGCTTATCATCATAGCAAAAGTACAAAAAACTTCGTAGAAGACAACATTTGGCTTTACAAGGTGATGGATCCGAGTTTCTTGGCGTTCCTGGACCTCCTGGACCAGTAGGCCCCACAGGTGCAAATCTTTAAACAAAAATAAGTGATTTTTACCCGAAAATACTATCGAAAAATACATACCACTACTACAAAACCTATTTACTATAGGAATGTCCCTTTTTTGAGACATTGTTAAGCTTCTTTAAGTATGATTTACCGATTTTATTCATTTTCCATTAGTGAGAGCATACCTACTTAAATATGTATCGAAAATGCTCCAATTTGCGTGTACTTGAATATTTTCATGTTTTCTGATATTTGATGTGATTGTTTTCGGGTTGTTAAAGTCATATTGACTACAAAAGAACTATAACTTACTTTTCGGCTCGTTAATACCATATATCTTAGGTACACCTGGATTGCCGGGGCCACCTGGTGTAAAAGGAGACAAGGGTACGGATGGGGCCAAGGGTGAGCCAGGTACGATAGGCGGTCAAGGAATGCAAGGAATCATGGGTTTGCCTGGGCCTATGGGTTTAAAGGGAGAACCTGGAAGATATGGGGATACTGGACCGATGGTGAGCAGAGTACAGATTGTACCTGTTTAAGCGATATAACAAATTTATTATTTTACTAATAACTAACGGTTTACTTCTTTTTTTATATTTCTTCAGTTGTAACATCCATTTTCGACACCAAAAACAGTTTTATTTTTTTTTTAATTTTATGGTTTATTAATGAACATAATCGTGTTGCTTTTCTCTGCATGCAAATAATATTTTTTTTGTTATGTTGTCCTGTCTGCTGCTTTTTTTGTGTTGAAATGCTGGCTTAAAAAATGGGATATTTATTAACATTATTTTGAAGTAAATGTTTCCAATTTTTTACAGGGCCCTCCTGGTCTAGATGGGATGAAGGTAAATTTAATACAACACACTTTTCTATAAATTGGTGAAAAAAAAATAAATTTAAACAAAGAGATTTTATGATTTATGAAGGGAGCTCAAGGTGGACTTGGAAGTAAAGGAGAGAGAGGGGACCCTGGTTTACCTGTGAGTAATTTTTTTTGGAATCATTACTTTCACCACATTTTTTCTCGCTTCAATTTAACATTATGTACCATTTTCTGTGCTTTTGTGTGTGTGTGTGAAGGGGACTGATGGAATTCCCGGGGAAATGGTCCGACTCAAATACTAATTTCTTTTCTTTTTCTTCTGTTTATTTCTTTTCAAGCTTTATACTTAACTTTTCCATTTATGATTTACTTTCATCTTGTTTATTTTTCTTGGGTTTTATTTAACTCTCTGTTTGTGTTGGGATTTTCTTTACTTTTCCTATTATTCCTGCTTATTCCTCCTCCTATTAAATAATTTCTACCACTGTGGGTCATTAACTAAAACTGGCTAAACTAACATTCAACTGTATCAGGGCCCTAAAGGTGAAGGCTACAAAGGAGATCCGGTACTAAACAAATTTAATACCCTTATTTTCCTGCTTCCAACTAATTGTTGTTCTCATAAAATTGTGCGATGAATCATCTTTCTCAAAAATGGCTATAAAACAATGTGTGCTTTTTTAAAGGGAGCACCAGGAAGACGAGGCAGAAAGGGTGACGTAGGTCAAAAAGGAGAAGTTGGTTAGTTGCAAATTTAATTTCGTACAATTTAGAATATTTTTTTTTACTTTAGTACGATTATATAGTACGTACGTTTATTAATATTTTTTGTAGGGGTACCAGGACTAGATGCGCCTTGCCCCCTGGGTCCAGACGGCTTGCCCTTGGCAGGATGTGCAGGAAGTTTCGGTGGCACCCGCCCACGACCTCCGGCATATCATCCCCCAATCAGTAGTAGTGCCCCAACCCCAACAAACAACGCCAACAACAATAACAATAATAACAACAACAATAATAATAATGAATATGAGGACTACGAGGACTGAAAGTAAATCAAGAGGAACAGAAATTCTTCCGCTTTGTCCCTTGGCACAAAACGTAGAAAAACAAGTATTACTAATCCAATGTGAAAAGAAATGTGAGTCTTCAACAAAGAATATCTAACGTTCTCCGCGCCATCTTTATGTTAAAAATCAATGCAAAAAAAACTCGAGCCAGTGAAACACGACATAATAATATTCTACACACACAACACACATGCATAAACATACATCATCATCACGAAACTAAATGTTCAAATGTCAGTCATCTTTATATATCAACTTTAAATATTAACGTAAGAAGAAAAAATCTGCATTATTCGTCCTAACATTTTCTTATGCTTTACAATTAAAATGATTACAAATTGTTATGAATATTATAAATGTACGTTACACCATAATTTACAAGGTAAATACGCATAATAACATTATGAAATATATAGATTTACATTTTTTCAAAAAAAAGGAAGCTTTACTCAATTTTAGCTTGCATAATAACTAGATTAATATATTTAGAAAAATATCGTAGTCACATCTCAGCCATTTTAAAAAATGTTGACAATTTATCTAGTAAATGGAGAACCACTCAAACTAAGATACATTCAACGTGTATATATACATGTTTTGTAATTAAAACACTTGAAAGATATCTGGAACCGTATCCACCATTTTAAAAGAACCTTAGTAGTACCAACTTTAGTGGAAATAGCTTTGTGGCTTTGTTAAACATTTTTATCCTTGTTGTTGCAGAATATATACACCTATTTATGCTATTAATACACTTTAGCGGAGAAATTCAATTACCAACTAATGTAATCGTCACGATAGTAAAAATTCACGACTTTTCTGATAGAGAATGATGATATGATATAAAAAATATCCGTATTATATATACTGTTAAAATGTTTAATTAAACTGTTAATTGTTGTAAATACTCGTACTTATTATATATTGTTCGCTACTATAAAAATGAAAGTCTCATCCACACAAAACAGGTATACTACCACTAACTAAAAAAAACTGGTATTAAATTAAGGGAAAAATACAAAAAAATGTAATCAATTAAGATCATCATTAATTGTTCTGTAATCAATTTATATATATCTCTACTAAAAAACATCAACGTTAATTATAACGAGGTTGTAAAGATCGGAGGGTGTAATCTCAACATGTTAATTATTAGTAAAGTATAGTAACAGTAGTAATCAACTTTGTATATGAAAATGCAAAAAAATGTACTGTTCAACTCTTACTGCTGCTGCTGCTACACATATGCCATAATAAAAAATAGCCATTAATTTTGTTGTTTATACTAATTATTTATAGTTTTTTGCATGATAAAAATAAATATTATGTAGTATGTAATTTCATGCACAAGTTAAATGCACACGAAAATTGAATCACTTAAAGAACTTTTGAAGATTTATTGTTAATTTTATTGCATATAATGAATTAAGTAGTAATATAATTATGTAAATATACATATATACCGATGATGATAAGAATAAAGAAAACAATATGAAATATTGTCAAATACAATAATTAAAGATTATACCCAACTTACCCAATATTTATCTAGGTGCGTCCGTAAATAGCGATAAAATGGCTATTTAAAGAAGATGACGTTGTAGGCCACCCTGAATTTGATTTGGATCTTGGCGACGTGTTTGCAAATTTGAAAAAGGACGGATTTTCATAACTACCATTCTCTCTGTCTTGATCCTCTTCGCTCGAATCCTTTACCGGTTTATGATGATGGCCAGGTTTATGCTGATGGCCAGGTTTATGCTGATGATGAGCTGCTGGTTTATGGTGACTGGAAGTTCCCCACTCAAAGTTCAACGTTACTTCGTCATTTTTAACTGATGTGCTATCGGGGGTTGAACTTAGGTTGAATGCTGTAAATACTCTTTTGTGTGTTGTTGAATTTAGATCATGAACTGGATACTTTTCAATGCACATCTGAAAATATATTGGGGTGAAATGAGAAAGATTAGTTGGCTGTATGGAGTTTATGTTTATTTTTTTCCCTCAAAAAATTAAACGACTTTTTACATTATTCAAGTAGACAGTTGAAATGGTCTCAATTAAACGATGTGTTTTGCAGCTAACAAGCAGACTTTTGAGCTTGCCCTTGTCACAGTTCCTAGTATCCATTTGGCTCAGTTGGATTCTACTCTCAAATGTTTTTGTTTCCGCCCACGCGGAACGGAAGTTATTTAAAACATAGTGCATAATATCCTGTTGGTACTTTGACGAAAAGTACTTTGGCATCATTTTCATAACGAGTGCTTTTATTTCACTCTGACTCTGAATTACTTTGATACCCGCCCACAAATCCGACTCTTCTAGTGTTCCCCCTGAATAGTGCTCGCAACTGGAGTAGCAAAGGGATTGCAGATGTTTGGAAAATTCCGTATCCAACGGCAAACCCACTTCATCTACCAAATCCTCTATACACTGGCCAACACGATGATCGTTTCCGTAACGGTAAGGCAGATAAATGAATGGGAATGGGATGGGCACATGGGAGCAACAGTCGCCGCTTCTGTGATACATTTCCTGGCGTCTGTCGCAAGTTTCACAGAGAATGTCTGACAAGTCGGATGAGGGAACAGAGGAGGAGGAGGAGGAGGGAGTTGGTGATCTTTTTGCGCTAAATATTTTGGAGTTTGTTATATCGAGTGTGGGGTGACTCCTGGAATTGTAAATGTCGTCACTTTCCTCCTCGACAGTTCGATTCATTCCAGTTTCACAAATCGCTTGCTCGATATCGTAAAATAAATTACGGAGTAAATGAACTTTTGGATAAGGTGTTCTCTTGAGACACTCCACATCCACTTCATATTTCATATCGCCATCTTCTAGCTCTGACATTTGGATTAAAATTTGCGATTTTATTGGTTCAGGGTATTTAAAAGTCATTAGCTCGGAAAATGTAGTCGGACGAAGAGGCTTGCCCTTTGAAAGTCCTTTGAACACAATACAACGGTAAACTCGCCAAGCGGAAATGACAGGATCTTCTTCCAAGCTTTTGGGTTTTATAGCACACTTTTTCCACTCTTTTTCATAATCCAGGGAAGACTGAAGAGGAAGACTGCGAGGACTCTTGGAGCAACATGTGAAGGGTCCCCTTGTCACATGACTGTCGTCAGTGCGTTTACATTCTTCCACCAAGTCAATACTTTGACAATGGGAGATGAAGTAAAAAATTAAAATGGGAAATGCAACCAACTTAAAGTGGATTATTTCAGAAAGTTCCATGATTTCCGGTTTTAATGTAAAAGATCCCTGGCAGAATTTTAAGCTGCATTTACTTTGCAGATCAAACAACATTTGAAAGCTTGAAGTAGTTTTTCACATCCATTTTTTTGTTTGAGGGGAAAACGAGTAACCAACAATGTCAAGTTTAATCATTTTAACCTTTATACAACGCATATTATACCTTGCCCGTCGTAAACATCAATTTCATGAATATAAATGCGCATGCAAATCGTTTTGATGTAATAAAAAAAGATGTTCGTTTTCCTTTCAATAATTTGTATTTTTTTTAACTTGGCAGCTTAAATGGCCGTGTAACTGACAAACGGATGTACTTGCTACGAGTTGACAGCTTTGTCCATAAAGCAGTCAGACAAAAAATTTAGTGAAATGGCAGCGCAAATAAAAGTTTTAACTTTTACTGTCCACGATGAGGTTACATCCTGTTTACAATGTATGTTTTACATAGTGGTTGGTGGTTGTCTAAAATTTATTACCGGTCCACTGACGCTATCTAATCAAATAGGTAGTGTGTTTTGTGATGTATGAAAAATACAAACGGCTTATGAATTAATCGCAAAAATCAGGTCATGTCACAGAAATGTCTTTATCATCTAATTTGACAATTAGTTTTTCTCTTTATTTTCGTACAAAAAAACGGGAACAACCTCTCAAAAAAGGTGTAATTATTTCAATATTACACAATAATGTTGATAGTATTTTGGTAATAGTATACTATATATATTTTATATATGTGAATTTTTTGTAGTAATCTTAAAAATTACAAAGTAGTTAGATAATATAATTTAATAATAATTACATTTCTAAATGTTTTTGTAATCTTTTCACATGATCATCAATTTATTAATATTCTTATCATGCATTATTTTTTTCTGCTATTTCTCCAAAAAAACAAATTAAAATACTTTTACCTTTCCATGTTGCATTTTTTATCAACTATCATCATCATATTAACTTCTTACAAATTTATTATTTTTTTATCTTTTGATAAAGTCTACACGTTTTTTTCCATTTTTTTTTTCATGATCAAAAAAATGTTATTGGTTTTTTTGGTGTTTCGGTTCCCTAATCTTAAAAATACAATTTAAAATGATTATATTATTATTTTAAATTATTTTTTTCTTCCTTTCTTTCTCTATATATATTATTCACAGCTAATAAACATTTTTATATAGTTCAAAAAACTATTTTGATAAATATAAATTGTCATTGGATTATTTCTTTTTTTGATTGGTAAAATCTACAAAAACACAACAACAAAGATTATTCATAATAATATATTTGTTTTATAAACATTCTCATGTTTTTTACACTCTGCGTATAGATGTTACTGTCTTTGTTTGAATTACACAATAAAAATAATAATGTATTTTCCTTAAAATAATTTCTTTAGCGTACTTACTGCACTTACATATATTATTGAATAGATGTGAATGTGTATGTTGTTATTACATACATTTAGCCACTTTTAAATTTATAAATAGATATTTTGGTTTGTAATGACATATGAATGATTATACAACCGATAGAGTCTAAAAACATAAGAGATTATTAAACTTTTAATTCAGGACAATTATATAAAGCACAATTTTTTTAGCACAAGGTGCATAATAAAGTAGTAAAAATGAAAACCATAAAAAGTAATTACTTTTCAGGTGTTGTTGGTGGTGGTTGTTCATATTTTAGTATTAAATTAATACTATTAATTAATTATGTATAATAATAATAATAACGGTGGTAGATCAAAAAACATAATAATTATATATACGCCTTTCTTGTTCCTATTCAAAAACCAGTTTTGATTGTAATTTTTTTAAGTATCAACAACAAAACAATACGTGAAAAATTACACATAGCTTTGTCATAATTTAAATAATATTTCCACACAAACAAATCACAGAATAATAATTAAACATCACATTTAAACATAATCATACACAATTATTTAAATTATCTGCATCCATACAATAATCGTACCACCGTGTGTAAACGAAAACCAAAAGTGCCAAAAAAAAATCATTTTTCACATTTCTCATTCTTCAAAGTGCATTATTTTTCATCCACATATTATCCTTTCCTTAAAAAACACCACCGAGCGACTAAATATGTATGTATGTTAATATTAAAAGGTGGAAAAGGCTACTTAAAATTGTTAGCTGGCTGTACTTAAAAATATAGCTTTTCTATTTAAAACTATATAGAACTGATTATGATAATGATAATAGTTTGCATTACTTTTGTTATTTAGAAGATGATGATCGTCTAATTGTAGTTTGTAGTGTGTGTGTATGTAAACATATCGTCATTCTTAATTCCTACTATTTCCACCGGGACACACACACACACACACACACGAAAAGTTCTACATAATATTATGGGAGGGCTATTGTTTTGGTAAAGGGAAGTACACTTTTTTTGCACTACAAAACTGAGTGTGATATAATTTTGGTAATAGGCAGTTAAAAAATTATTGTATGTCATGTCTATAAAGTTTTTAATACGACGACAACGACGATATTCTCTGTATGTAGGACGAAAACAGGACATTTTGTTATTGTGTGGAGAAATTTATTTTTGTTGGTTTTTAACTCGTTTCCCTAATTTCCTTTTTTGAGAAGACGACTTTTTTATTTTGTTTGAGTACGTAAATTGTTGTAGCTACGAGGTTGCTGTTTTGTTTTGGAGAGGTTTTCGGATGCGGCGACGAGAGAGGAAAAAAACCTGACGATGGTTGGGTATTTTTAACGTAGGTTGTGTAGGGCTTAAATATCTACAGTTGTTGCCTATCTCGCCGGGGTTTGTTGCTGACCTGGCACTGGTAGAGGAGGTTGACCTTGGCCTTCATGCGAGTGACTGCGCTCGTACTCGATGACTTCTCTGTAGATCAGTTCCTTCCACTGTTCCACCGTGTGCTCACGCTCATCCACCGAATGATCATAAGTACCCGGTGCGGGATGGTTATAATTACACTGAATTTGGAATTCTCAAATTAGTATTCTGTCTGAAAGTCTGTGAAACAATCAAATAAGATATATTTTCTCTTTCTCTCAAACTTTATTATTACAAAAAAACTTACTACTAATTAATTACTACATGCAAAAAAATTGGTATTGCAAATTAAATTTTTAAAACAATAATCTTTTCAAAACAATTTCACTTGATACTTAGAAAATATATCTTATTTGATTGTTTCACAGACTTTC
>JAITYZ010003608.1:0-14499 GCA_027744595.1 Paronellides praefectus
TATCTCTTATACGGCAAGGTTAATTAACATCAAAATTGGCATACATGGGTAATGCAACACGCTGATTGCGAATATGACATTGGTTTTTGCAAATTAGTCTAAATTCGCAAAATATTCGCGAATTTGTGCGAATTTTTTTATTGGCTTAATCGATAGAGCTTCATTAGTTTGCTCGATTTATTAGCGCCGTTTCGTCCAGATGTGCAAATTCGCAAAATATTCGCGAATTGTTAATCAAAGTTCATCATAATGGCAGCATATAACATTTAAATAGTTGCTTTGCTACTTAGTTACCCCGTTTAAACGGCTTATTTCTGCTGCTCTTTAAAGGGTGGCCATGTATACAATCAGGATGTCAGCCAAAGTGACAGAAATGGTAAAGGGGGTAGGAGTAAAAGGATTATTTGAGTACGATGACAAATTTATGAATGCTTCGATGAAGAAAAGTAAGATGTTAGTGTATTATATGTACATAATATATTATACCTACTTACTATACATCTTTACATGACACTGTCGTCACAGTGAAGATCCTATCATGTAATAAAAGTGGAGACATGGAATAACATAAAAACATGGGAATGAAATATGCGTGTTAATTATGTTGTCCAAATTAGTGTAATTTATTTTCTCAGTTTATGTTTTCCTCCTGCTTCCAACAACCAAAATGATAAACTTGTAGTGGCCAATCAAACGTAAAAGTTGAACATAAAAAAGGATGATACTACTGGCAAAAAAAATACATCCAACAGTTTTCCTTCAACAGATGAAAACTTTGGAAATGCTCCCCACATAAAAGACTGCAGAGACATGAGTTCAACGTATGTTGCCCAGTTTTTTGTATGGTATTTATTTTTTATGGGTTTTTTTGCTCAACTTTTTCTGATGATAATAATGAATGATGACGCAGCAGTGCAGCTTGTCATCCACCAAAAAACTTGTGCTATTTCGTGTACTGCCAGTCCATCAGGGACTTTCTCATTACAAACCCTTCCACGGAACTCTGGAAGTTGAGTAGATTTTTTTACGATGAATGCGGATATGGGAAGTAGAAAAGTTAATAGTTTGTGTACACAATTTGTATTAATATGAAACCATCTTCCAAGCGTGTATGTATTATGTATATCCAGTCCAAAGATAAAAAGGCACGGAAACTGTGGTAAGTATTTTTTAAGAAGGAAATGAACTAACCAAACTCACCGTCGCCTCAGTCAACAAACCGTGGATTTTGGGTTATGGAGTTCTTGTGCCTGAAATGTGTCTAATGTGTACTGTGTCTAAAGTACAATTTTTTGTTCAAAAACCTGTCTAAAAATGGTCGGATTTAGATAATAAATAGAAACCCGTAAGCTATATACGAAATGATTTTAAGGTTTTAGAATTTTCAATCAAAGTACAAGCAAGTTCAACAGACACACTGAGACACTGGATAAAACTTTCGGAATTTCAACTTTCCGTTTCCAAAATAAATGTGCAGAGCTTAAATATAGCGTTTTAGTACTGCGTCATTTCCTTTACACCGGCTGTTGGAAAATGTGTAGAAAAACGCGGGTAACCGAGCGGAAGGAAAAACATGGAGCAGAAAAGCACAGGTATGTGTACGTATAAAGAAATGCAGCTATCATCACAATCATCTTACATCATCGTATAACGTAAATTGGAAAGATTTTCTCCAACTAGCCTATTTTTTCCGTTGTGGATTAAACGAAATCCGTACATTTCTTTGCCCAAACTTTTTGTCTTCATTTTCTGAATAAAATGATCGTTTTGAAAAGACACGAACAAACTTGGTAACAAAAGTCTATTCAATTGGCATACTTTTTCCACCACCTCCGCACGAATAACTAAGCTTGTTATATTTCCTGTCTCCTTTTTTAACATTCAAATTCAAATAAGATGCGCATATTTTTTCTGCTGTGTGCGTACTTTATCATTATATCATATCCTACTTTGTAAAAAAAGAAGAAATATGTTTGGAGGAAACAAACATAATAAAGATAAAATGGTATCTCACCGTCTGGTTTCAAATCAGAGTTGTAAATAATTGCATTATGTCATTTTATTTAGTTTCATGTTTTCTACAAAATGAGTACAGATGGGGGCACAATTTACCGAGAAAAAAGAACAAACCAGACATTTAGCATGTTGATGATGAAATGGATGAAAAGAAATGGAAAATTTTATCAGTAAGATAGGGAGATTATGATTAGGTATAATAAATAGGTATGCTTTCATATTAGGTATATATTGTTTAGATGTACTTGTCTTTACAAAGGGATTTTTCATTCAACTGTTCTTTTATTTCAAATACGCATAAAACGTACATAAGACATAATGAACAATTCAGACCGAAAAGGGTAAAAAAGAGAGAACCGAGAGTGATGATGGTGACGGATGACGAATAAGGACGTATTTATGCAAGGAGCTCGTATTTTTTTATCAAAAGGAGCAATAGTGTTAGAAATAGAAAGGATGAAAGGAATCATTTTTCCTTTTATATTTATGTACAAGAAGCTTATAAAAGCACAAAATAGACTCATTAAACATACAACAACAAACTGATAAGTCCACGAAATATTTTGCAACAACTCCACTTTTTGTTTGTATGTTTTGTCTACGAGCTACTACTTGACTATATCCGCATCAGACTGGAAAGTGGAAACACTCAAAAATTAATTGGTGTAGGTTTTTACATATAAATAATATACAAAAGCATTCATTGAAATAGAAAATTAATGGGAAAAGCAATTCTCTTTTTGTTTTGGCTACTTGTTGGTTACCTACGTGGAATTATTAACTACCTACACAATGTTCTTTTACGATGATATTTTAAATAGATATTATGAATACATTTGGTAGATTGTCAAAGAAAATGACATTTTTTATTTTTTTCAAAGGAGAGCACTTGTAAAAGAGTAAAGTAGCACTTAACAACCTACCTGAACTCTTTTGCGACGAAAATGTCATTTGATTGAAGCTAATTATGAGAAAATACATTTCAGGACATTTTGTTTCGCTCACCAACAAAAAGTTTTTAACATGACATGATAAATAGGTATGCTATATGTAACTTTCAAAGAGAAAAGGCTCGAATGTACTGGCGTACTTATTGTGAAAGCTGTCTCATTATCACCTATAGTCTTTAGGCTTTATCATTTACCTATATATGTATTGTGAGAAGAGATGTTATACATTACATTATTAAACTGAGGATCCAAGATAATTATGTTAGCCATATATTAAAAAGTGGCATGTAATATATTTGTAACCTAGCGACTTGATTTTGTATTTAGGAAATGTGTCAGAAAGTAGATGAACGTCGTAGAATGGTTTGGGTTTTTAGAGTACCTAATTAGTTTTTGAAATTCAATAAATGCATGCTTACAAATAGTATGAAAAATATATGACTTTACATCTTACATTTACACAAAATGCTATATAGTTTTTTTAAAATCCATTAAAACGTATTATGTAAACCTTACTAGATCCTATCGTTGTGTCATTACTTCCACAATTTCATCTAGTTTTATTATCCAGTAGTCCTATCATTGTTTTTACCTGACATGACGTTTTTCTTGTTATTATGAGAAATATAGTTATCGCTATCTATTCGTCAGCTTTGTCAGAACTCAGAACATTTGCTGTATTTGTATTTTAGGTATTTGTTGATTTCAGTTGACAACCATTTTTTAAAGCTAGCTTATCAAATGAAAACATGTCACGTCTGTTAATAACAGATGACGAATGTACTTTGCAGTTAAATATTCTGTCATTTTCCCTTTTTACTGCAAATTTTTACAACCAGCCTCACTGAATACCATAAAAAGTGAAAGTCATCATAAGAAATTTATGGACTGAAAGCAAAAGGATAACGTCTTCACCGAGCTATGGCTATGATTATATGGTAAATTTACTACAGTTTTCACTTTTTGTCAAGCTGTCAGTAGAATGTGACGTTTTATGACTTTTAGTAAGATGCTCACTATATCAATGCTTATTTTTTGTATGGAACAAAGACGATCCAACCAGCAGTTGTAGTAAATAAAAAATGTTTTGCCAAAACTGTCAGTGTGTACCTATGCATTATTATATACGCTGATGTTTTTGTATTATGAGCTTGTGTGTAATACCCTCACAAGAGTGAAAAATGTGGGAAACAGCAATTCACTATAATTTGACAGGGTTGCAAAACAAGAGGACACATGTGAAATTTAAGGATAATGAACAGAAGAAGAAAGATGATGACATGTGTACTTTATTTTTGAAAAGTATTTTGAAAAGACCATGTACATTTGGAAGAAAAAAATGCCAGTGAACGATAACAAGTCAACACACAAACACAGCCAGTCGTCAGGTCCAAAATGTTATTACAGCGCATTTTTCTTTATGTGTAGCTTAGTAAGGATGTTTTTCCAACTGTTCACAGCGGTTTACCCACACACCATGCTTTTCAGTTCACTTCTATTTCTTGGAAAATAACAAGACAAAAAGCAATGTACATAAACTAACTCATAAACTTTCATCCCATTTATCACACATTTGAACAAACCAAATGTTTCTAGCAAATGTGAAAATGATGATGATTCCCAAAGAAAAGAAAACACACACACCACATCAGCCCAGCAGTCAAGTCAAGTTGAAACGGGGATAAGGGATTACGAATTACGATGATGATACTACGTACTACAATGTTGAGGAAGGATATGAACTTGGTGGTTACTGGGTAGGTTTTTACGTATATTGTGTTACTAGAAATGAAAGAGGAAAGCGTTGTTCCGTTAGGATCCCAAGCCAAGAACAACACCAATTTCTCTTTTTGTACGTATCCTCATCAGGAATCATGAGCCATCTCGCACGACTCACTGAAGAGGAACGAAAGTGTAAGAACCGCAAAAGTTAACACACCAAAAAAACACAAGAAATTTTGTTTCTGGGAGAGGAGAAAGTAAACAAAAATTTACTCAATGGAATGTACACAAGTTTTCTCAGCTAACTAGAAATTTCTGCTGTTTTTCCTAAGTATTTCTGCATACCTAATTTAGAAATGAATACTGATTTTATTATATGGTTCTATATAATGTTTGTAGATGGATTTTCCATAAACAATGCAAATATATATTATATATATATTGCACATGATACTAAACCTCACATCACTCGGAGTAAATTTGCGGGTTGTAAATCATGTTTTTTTGCGAAACGATGCGTTGCAAAGAAAATCTGAGTTTTTTATATGATGTACACATAATGCTTTTCGCATATTAT
Source organism: Paronellides praefectus (assembly GCA_027744595.1). NCBI lineage: Eukaryota > Metazoa > Arthropoda > Collembola > Entomobryomorpha > Paronellidae > Paronellides > Paronellides praefectus. Next base: position 5,266 of record JAITYZ010003608.1, read on the forward strand.
GATGATGACTACGTATGTGCAATGTATGAGTTATGGCACACAAAGTGATCATCATCGTGACTTGAATGAATTATTTATGTATGCTCTTCCCTCCCACTATACATATATTTCTACTATATCTTGTTTTATTTTGGTCGAGGATGGTATAGCAGCAAAAGGTAAATAGTCAGAGGCAACTTTATGACATGCGTGAAAAACAAGAGGTAAACAGCAACTTATATATTACTACAAGCAAAAGTCACGATGATGCATGAAAAGGTAACTTTTATCTGACATCTGGAAAAGGAAACAGGGAGAAAATGATAACCCAGTTTATCTGTTAAAGGGGTAAACTAAGACAGACGTTTAAACTCAAATTTTTCACATACATACATCTATAATATACATCCATATCATATTATACAGTGTATATTATACTGTGGGAAACTCTTTGAAAGTATCCAGCACTGTTCTTCGAAATTTTTTTCATTTTTTATTACATGACTTATTCATAACAATTAACCCTTTTACTAAGAAAAACCGCAAGCGGAAACAAAATGTTTTTGAAGAATCAAAAATTTATGCTACACCTACATATGAACAGCCCTCATATAACCTTGAAACTTGTGTGACCTGACCTACACACACACATTCGTACATATACGGATTTCATATAGGTACCTATATAAAAGAACACATGGTGCAAAAGTGAAAATTTTCTCGTAATTCTCAGAAGATAAAAATCAATGTTCGCAAAGAAAGTTTTTTTTAAATGTCGTAAAAGGATACTACTACACTAAACTGATAAACTGCCGTAAAAGCTGGCAAACTTACTTTTACTCTTCTGATGATAAAACTATGAAAACCATTCATAAAATACAGACTAGACGTTCATTTTTTTGGGGGGAGTTGGAACGAATGAATTGTAGAAATAAAGGAGAGAAAAAGCAATATTGTCTGTCTTGCTGACTGTGTCTCCTCAGATGCTTTAATACTTCAAAACTTCCCGCTGGGATGCAATAATACCGTCCTACTGTCATCATCTTCATTCTTCATGAAGCCTTTTTGCCTGATCATTGCCATCGGCAATATTAGATGGAGAGCCAAGTCAGGGCAAAGTCCTTTTGTGTCATTTGATTATATTTATTTTTTCGGCCAAGGTCCCATGTGAGAAATGAGAAGAATGTAATAAAAAATTATTGCCTAATAATATACCGTTTTTATAATATAATATTATATAATATATAGAAATATAAATGCGTCAAGTATACATGTACTTTGTACACAACTGCATCATCGACACCATAGCAGAAAACCAATGAACTTTTGATCTGTGATCTCGCCTCACTTTTTACTGATTGCGTCGAACGATAACTTATTTATCATGAAGTCCGGTTTCTTTTCTTTGATGCTCGAAAATTACAAAAGTTTCTTGTTTGCTTTACTTGCTTTTTGACAAAATATTTTTTTATATTTCTTTGAACTTGACTGGTTGAGGAAGAATGCAAAAAATGTATATAAATACGAACGTACCCACACATTCACATTCTACATACTTTAGAAAGTTTGCTGTTATCGGAATTCTTTTCACTGTATTTCAAATATTTGCGACAAATTGACCCAACATTTTTCAATATTGCTTTTTCCGCCCATTCTTTCATTTTATTCATTGACAATTTCCGAAAATAGTGTAGGTATCCAATATGAAATATTTTGAGTTTACTTTTTGCGCAGATTGAAAAAGCAAATTCCAATATTTCGCAAATTGCGAATGGATACAATTTGTCTTCAAAGAGGGTGCGGGGAAAAGCCTGCAAATGTGTGTGTTTGGCTGTAGTCAGCGTGTCACATAGTTTGAAAGCAAACACAATTTATTTGATTACCCCGCCTTGTCAGTTTTACACGTAGCACCCGGCAGGAGCACAGCAATAAAATATTATTGAATAGAGTGATAGTAATAAAGCGATGATGATGAGCAGGATTTTGACAAAGATACTCCTTAAAAGGCACATATTTATAATCATTTACTCCTATGTTATATTATTCGTACATTTTTTACGTTGGGGTCACGTCTCCAATATCACGCCCCCTTCAAAACGAAATCAATTTTCGCGCTTGTATTTCGAAACTAAGAATGCAATAAAGGTACAGACGTTTGGGATGAGTTGTTTTGTGATTCGGAGAAAGTTTCAATACCTATTTTTTTATTTTGGTAATCTCACGACAGTCTGAAGTATATGTCTGGGTTGATTTCTCAAGAAGAGCAAAACTCATTCAAACGTCAAAATTTAATAGATTCTCGTTTTTCAATTGAGTACAAAAAACTTTCAAAGCGAGCACGTTCAAAAACGCAAACACTTAATGTATTAGGGCAAACCTCGACAATGTAATACTGAGAGTAGGTACTCCTAGTAGTATTTTCATAGATGAGCAAAATACAAGTACAAAAGAAGGAAATGGAACACGAGCCATGCCATGATGTCGATGATGATCATTATCATCATCATGAATGTCATCATCACTCACAAATCCACAAAAGCCATGAATATAAAAGGAACAAATGAAAATCAAGGTGGAATGAAAATGTAGAACCGGATTTTGCTCGGTGTGGGTGGTTTACTTTTTTACGTTGTCTTCATTCGATTTTGTATTATTATGATAATGTCCTCTAGGAATTGTCCCATTTTTCTTGTAGGAAAATATAAAGCTATGTATAATAAAGTTCAACACAATACAACAATAAGCATGTCATATACTACGTACCATACGTGAGTAACCCGAGTGGAATTAATGGACGGCTGAGTAGTTTTATATACGGCACTGTTATTTTTACTTTTAACTTTAAAAGCTAAACTGGCACTGATTTACAATTTTATATTAAACCAAATTATATTGCTTCCCATCCACTCCCACTTTATTTTCCAGACGTCCCATAATTTCTTAATAAAAATGAATCCAAATTAAAGTAATATTTAGTTAATATGAAATCTTTCCTTTTATATGTTATGTTGGTACGGATAAACAACAACAACAACAACATCATCAAACATAAAATCTTTTTAACAACAAAATACAAATGGATTTTTTGCTTTTAAAAAAAGAAGTGGAATTGTGACATAATTTTATCAGAAAGTTATACAATAGTTTTTGTGTAATGTTTTGTATAGCCAATAGCTTGGTATGGTATAACATGTTGCCCCTTGCAATTTCATTTGATGTTGAAAATATAACCCATCTTTCTTAGTAGCTTTTAGCAAGAAGGAAAAACTGTTGACTTTGTTTGTAACTTTTTTACCCATCAACTCAAATGTAAATACATTTTTTGACTGTGACTGTCCAAATGTATCATCACATCCGTTCATTAATTCTTATATAATATCTCTGAATTTAAAATTGAAAGGTTTGTTTTGTTATTTCCAACAGCGTCATGATAAGAGCAAAAAAGTTGTTAGGTTGAAAAGGAAAACATTATAATGTGATGTTATGAAGTACGTAATTTTATGAACTAGGGGAAAAATGAGAGTGTGTTATGCAAGGGGAAACACACCGGGACAATCTCAAGTTGTCACCACCACCCACTGCTAAATCTTTACAAACGTCATTTTTTATTTAATAATGGAGAAAAATGAAGTAATTATTATTCCTCTTGCCTGGAAAAGAAAACTGCGTGCGTATTTACAAGCTTATATTGTCCTTTTTGTAACTTTTCCCATTAATATGTCGCCATGTTTTTTCGCAGATGTGTACACGTTTGCAACTTTCCATATTTTATACTTCAGGCAGATAACAAGAACATATTTTCCAGCAAAAAATGGAGAAAGCGATACATACCTGCTTTTATGTACCTATGTATATTAATATACATGTTTGTACATATAATGTGATTAATGATATTACGATAACGCGTTATAAATCGTAAACGTTACACATACCCATGTATAATGTATAAGTAAAGTATATGAGCAGTAGTGGTTACAAACTTCACCTGTCCAACTAGGAAATATATATGAAATTTTCCTGTTTAGAATGAGATTAGGGAAATTTTTTTTTGCTCGACGGTACTTTAATTTAAGTAGTATTTCAGCGTACCCAATGCCTTCGTTTTTACAAGGTAAATTGTTATATACGCAACGATTGCCTGGGTCTCTGATGATGATGTTCTCTCAAGCTTGCGTAATCCGTTTTACGAGATAATGTCAAAAAGGCGTATACAGAGAAATGCATGTATGCAAAACTAGAAAAGTTTGGGTGAAAGTCAAAACCAAAGAGGATGAGGAACATTGAACCATAGAAAAATGTAAGGGTACTTTACTCATGTCGTTCTAATACAAGTCAAGCTTTGTAAACGACGACATTTTTTTGGATCCTCATTTCACTACTAATGCGAATTCTCTGAATAAGAACTTTGTATTGTGACAAGATTATTATCTTGAAATGATATTGGTTTAAAACGAATTACAGTTTTTTATATAAAAAATCTCTTTATTCCATTTCAATGGAAGCAAAATGTAATTAAGACTTGGGGCTTAACATGTACATACATGGGATAAAACGATAAGTGGGGATATACAGACTACGCCGTCTCAATTACGACTATGACCAGGAGGACTATGTTAAAAGTTGTTAAACACATAAAATGCATGCAATTAAGTGCTTCATTTACTTTGTCTGGTTTTTGTTGGAGAGAAAAAAATCTAATCATTATACCAGCTTGAGCAATCAAAAGTAAAACATTGCACATGTCCTTGTAAGACATGACAAGCCATCAAGTTTGCCCTGAGGAGATGCGTCACAACGGGTTTGAATTGGATGATCTAAAATGTGCACTGCTAAGATACTTTTATGACATGACAGTATCTCTGCTGCATGGACATAAACATTTAGCAACAACGACAAAAGTAAAATGAAATTATCTGGAAGTGCACGTTTTTTGTACTGGCCATGTTATATTTTATTGTGCAAGATCTGTTTTCTTCAAACATAATATATCTCTGTCTTCTGTTTTCTTGTTGACCTTCATCTCTTAGGCTTTTGGCTTAAGTTTGTTCGTACTACAAAATTTGTAGTGCATCTATGTCTCATGTTCATGGATAGAATAGAAGATGTGGATAGCATACGCAGCATACTTTGCAAACGATATAATACGTAGAAAGAGATGACTTTTACCACCGAATCATAAAAAAATTGAACAACATGAGTTTAGTGGGATTATTTCTTGATAATTGCCTCGGGGAGTACACACAGCATGATAGATAATGATGATATTAATCAAATTATGCTTGTAGTAAACTACAGACTGCAAACATGGAGCATAATAGTTAATACTGACACATAATATATATGTTATAGATATAATACTTTAATTGCTCATGGGCTCACAGCTCTTCTACTTAAATTAGTAATAGATCAAAGGTTTGGAAAGAATGCACAACATAACTTTTAATACATTGTTTTATTCCAAGTCGGATGCGACTATTAATCACCCGCTGATTTTACAGGGCTTCTCAATTACTGCAAATGGGAAGTGCATTAAAACTTATGATACGCCTATCTAATTCTTTACTGTCCAAATATGTATTTTGATAAAAGATGGAATAATTATTCTTAGCATTTCACAAGTTTTTTTTAACCATATATAAATAATGAAAACGCTCAAAAGAATGAGAGCTGTTGAGAGAAAGAAGAAGAAAAAACTTTTTTTTTAAACTTACTTTACTTGGCGATATATATTCCTGAATGGGCCATCCAGTAACTCGACTATGTAAAAAGAATGTCCCTTGAAGGAAGAAAACGATTATTTCTTAGTTTATTTCAGATTTTGTATTCATTTATTCGTTCCCGTTGCCAAAAAAGGGATTCCGGAAACATGCATAAAGTACAAGCTAAAATCTACAAAAGGATTTGTTCTATCTGATGGTGATGATAATGTTGTGACGATGGGTATAATAATAAGTATCATAAAATTTTATAGCAAATTGCAAATTAGTTGGTCATTAAAAATCTCTCACTGTAAACGGATAGTCAACTGCAGAAAAACTGGGGCACTTGAGAGAAAAAGAACAAAACGAGTTGGCACTTGGCTGGAGAGTGTTCCAACATGGGGTCATGTGAGACTCTATTACAGATCTACTTTTTACTTGGACTATGCCCAATAAAGTACCTCTCACGCAAATTGGACACGTGTCCAGTATGGAATTTATTTTGGAGCGGCCAGAAATCTCTGAATTTATATCTTTTGGTACGTTTTTCTATTAATTTGTCTTGTTCCTATTATGGCCACTGTCACGAAAAGTCGACAAGTATACATTATGTACCCCTTGAATTTCCAATTCAGTTTTGAGAATAAAAATACAACTGAACTCTGGATTCAACTTGCTGACAAAGCGGTGAACTGGCTTGACATTCTGGCTGAATTGCAATCAATTCGTTGGAATTTAATTAAAAAGTCGGCGAACAACATTAAACATTGGTTCTGAATTGGCAAAGAGTCTTTCAGAAAAAGGAGCTCACTTGATAAATAGTCTATATTATGTAACGTCACTCTTTGGCGAGCGTCTATGTTTGTATATTTACTTTTTCAGCAACGATTTATTTTCAAGTTGACCAAAAGGAAAACAAGATTTTCTGACCTACTGAATGAAACAAACATAGGTATACAGTATCATCTATCTATCGTAAACAAAAAAGAGAAACAAACAAGCAATTTGTCTTTTCGACTTTTCTCCCAGCAATCACAATCCCTTTAATTCTACTATAAAAAATAAATAAGTTACATTTCTTGCATTTTGTCACTTACTGTTTCAAATTGGTGCTCCAGCCTTATGATTTGTTGTATTTTGTTCACTTTCTATATTTAAACTGTTTTTTAAAGAAAGCAATATATACCTTCCAAACAGACGCACATAAATGTTATGACACACGAGATACAAACAAGGTGAAACAAAAAAAGAAGGATGTTTTATTTAATGTGGTAAAATATTTGTTGTATTTCCCAACAGAAATAGCCACGGTAAACCCAGTAAACCGTTGTATTAGATTGGAGGATGCATTCTGTTCAAAATGTTTTTTGCGTAGAAGTAAGATGATGATTTGATGATTGGATTATCAATTGGAAACGCTGAAGGAGAAGACGTAGAAACAATGAACAAAGTTTAGAGACGTCCTCTTTTAACGGTGACTCTGTTACAGTACATTGTTCACTGGTGACTAGTGAGCAGAAGGGAAACACTTGACACCAAAATACTTTTAGATCACAAGTTGCCACCAAGACAGACTTGAAGTAGATGTAAGTGTACCACTTGGACTTGACCCTACTCCACAAAAAAGAAACAATCGACTTTAGCTAAATAGGAGGAAAGACTGTGGAACGCTAGCTGAATACTTTGTGACTGAGCACGCTTTCCAGCCTTCCGAACGGATAAAATATCACAAACAGCAAAGCAACATAGCACCAACACAAAAGCTTTAACTCGTACAGTACAGTAACACTCCAAAAACCAAATATCTACCAACAGTCAAGTAAAAAAGGAAGAACCATGGATTCTCTCAATCTCATCGTGTAGCAGCGTCACCGATGCGTTGTTCTCCTTCAGTCGTCGTTATCTCGGCTTTTATCCTGCTGGTATGATGATGAGCTTATTTATACTTGGCACGACACTATGCCGGAACACGAAATAAAAGTATGTACGTTTTGTGCTTATAAAATTGGCAACTTTCATTGCATTACCATTTGTTCGAGGTAAATGGTCGGTCTGTTGTACTCTGGACAATTTCTCCGCTTTTGTTCCTTATTTCACTAACACAACTTTTCCCATTAATTGGCGTAATATGAACACCTCATGCACCTAATTATGCGTTGCAAACAAAGAAAGAACAGATCAAATCATAATTTGACAGGCCACTTGGTTAGTATAAATGTATTTGGTTGATTAATGAACAGAAAATACGTTTCGTACAATTTCTGGTAGTATTATTTATAACAATACAATAACAAATAAAAATGAGTTACAATATTTGCCGATAGTGAGTAACAATTATTATTGGATTTGAAGTTGAGTAGTTAGTAAACCTATTAGGTAGTTATATTAGCTTACTATTTATTTACTATTTATATAAATACTACAAACACCTACACACATACAAACATACGCATCCATAAAAATTAAAACTCATTCCTTTCGGCTTGAATTTGCGGGAATTCCTTAAAGATGCTTCTAATCAACACCTGATCATGAAGGGAAAGTTCTGTTCTCTCGCATAATATCTCCTCCAAAGTATCCATACATGGAGTATTCCTGATGTAATCGTATTTGCAATGACGCAAAATTGTATGAATAAGCTTCAAGTATAACGTACGTCTCTGCAATTGCGTAAAAAAAATATTTCGCATTCGCAAAGTTAGATATTACAATATATATTTTACAATTTTACAACATCCATTTACACAACTTTATTCAATTTTTGAAATTATTATTATTATTACCTTATCCCCAGCAATAAAATTGGATATGCCCCATGTCAATAGTCTCATCACAACAACACATTGTGAAACGGAAAACACGTGCGACGTTGTCCGACAAAGAAATATGTCTGTAATCATTTTGATGACGCATTGGTGGACTGAAATACTAACCTCCCAAGAATTAGTCAATGGAGCATCTAGGTAGAATTAAAAAAAATAAGACAAAACCAAAAATGCGGGGCAATATGCATACGCCTACTTTATGTTGTATCATAAATTCCACTAACCTTTCTGTTCTAGCCAATCAATCAGAAGACTGGTAAGAGTCTTGCAAGTACCCATCCGAGAAATGGCTAGAATAGAAACATTGCTGTAAACGTCATTAGAGTCAAACTGCAGGTTGTAGGCCAGTAAAACTTTAACAAGAACGTCTGGAAGTGCCCACCCAGGACGGGATTCATCATTTTCTATCATATCCAGCATGGATATCACGAAATCCAAGCCAAAATGTTCTACATACATAGTTTAATGTGTCTTTAAATTTAATACTCCATTGTGAGATTGAAAAAAAACTAAATACATAATATGTATTACATATACCGTATATGATATACATTTCAATGAACATATTATTATGAAACTGAAAAATAATAATTACCCATGAGATAAATAGGGAGTTCTTTTCCGCCCGTAAAGAGAACAGCGAGTAGTTCAGCATACGCCCCAAGCTTTGCAGATTCCACCTTTGGGTCCCGTATTATGCTAAAAAAAATAGTAAAAATTAAAATACATTC